>JABFPC010000175.1:0-10462 GCA_022817565.1 Chromoteleia sp. ZL-2020
GAATATAAACTAACCAGGATTTTTTCACGATGTCTGGACTTTATGAAAGATTTTTTAGAATCTAGAATACGAAAGTGAATAGTTCATTGCGCATACTCTAAATTCCTACAAAAAGCGACTAACTTCCATAAATCTAAGGTCTTTAAACAATTTCAATGTTTGAATTGCGATCGTTAACGAATTTTACAGATCCTTGTACATTCGTGAACAGCCCTTTATATATTGATTTCGAATTTGAAGTTAATTTGTAAGTAAAAATTTATTTTTGTCTTTTTATTTTGGAATTTTAGTCATGTTATCGCGTTAGCAATATTATTCAGTTAATCTCTGCTAAAAAGAATATTGTGTGACTAAAATTGAAGACTATTGAACTCATAAAAAATATTCTTCTTAGTGTAATTGCCAATTATTTCAACGATTAACTGCTGATTAAGAAGCTAACGTTATAGTATACCTTATTTTCGTCTTTCAAAATCAAGAAAAATAATCAACATACTTTTTCGACTTGGTAAGTGACCATCTTTTCTGACGTGTCCCCGGGTATGGTATACGTGATTGTTTTGTCGCCGCTCTTAGAGAGGCTGCTACTGGACAAGTAATTCTCGGGTGAACCTGGAAGTTCGTATGTGTAAGTCTTGACAGTAGTGGTGACCTTGGTATTTGGGCCGGGCACGAGATTCGCTGGAACGGGGGGCGGAGTTATTAGCTCCTTGTTAGTGGTTATTTCTTGGCACATACTTGAATTTAGCAGAGTCGTTGGGATTGTTCTCTCTCTTGGTTCCGAGCGATAAGCTGCAATAGAATTCGATTAAATATTTTTGTCACTCTTTCACAGCCAAACCCGTTAGGGGAGGTTATTATTAATCTTAAAATCGTTGTTATTTTTACTTACAGGTCTCGTGGTGATAAACTTCCTTGTGTCGCGAGCCTGGTAGTGGCGACGCCTGTCTTGAACCTGTTCTCGTCATGCTGTCACTGTAGTGCTACAAAATGAATTAAACCACCTTAAGTCACTGGACTTAACTCGGTGAATCGATGTCACCGAGCTGGTTTGATTACAAATTATACGCTGTGTCAGTTTCAAGATTGAAGTATAATTCATTGCACTTACTACTTCCTTGTGGGCTCTTTTTCCAAATTCTGGGCTACGTTCTCGTCGTAAGCGGGATTCCTCAAAGGTGTTGTCGTGGTGGTATTCGTCTCTAAAAATGGAGAAGGTGTTTTTATTTAATTCTAATCTTTTTTATTTTGTTTCAGATCATATCAATAAGTTTAATAATGCTAATAGGTTTTATTTTTGTTACTGTTCAATCAGTTTTTGGATTCGATAAACAACTGTGGTTATTTGTTTATTATTCTTTAAAATTGTACATTTCCTTTGATTAAGATTCAGTTTTGGTAGTATGTTACTTTAATGTTTAAAGATTAATTCAAACTGTACTCACAGCAAAGCCGTGCCACTTTTGGTCTGTGCAATTTTGTCCAAATCGTCCAATTTCCAAGAAGAGTCTGTAAGCGTTAATCAAATCCAAGAATTATACTTATGTATCTTAATGAAGATAATCATCTCAATCGGAAAACGAATGTTGACATTGAAACTTTTTTGAAATTGATTTGCATAGAAATATAGAAATTTACATGAGGGATATTTTCCTACATCCAGGAGTTTAAAGTACGTAAAGATTATATTATACATAAATTTTAAAAAGCTTATGCGAGTCTTTACGATGTTGTCACAGAAAAAAATCAATTCTTGTAATTAGTTTACACAAAAAACAAATATCTGGTATAAAATTTTATTATAATTGAATATTAGTATTGGATTTAAAGGCTTTCAATTTTTTCACATAAACAGTTATTGCACATTTAATAACAGCCATAAAAATCAGGTCACTCTCTATACGTCTTTTTAAACTGGCAGATACGATTTGCGCTTTAAAGCAAACTGCTGTTAAGTCGTTTCGGGCATGACCAAATGAAGAAACCGCGCAGTTAATTGAACATTATGAAACGAGCAAGTTTGCTCCCTTGCTTTAATGTTTACCGGCAAATTTCATCACCGTTTTAAAAATACTACGTTGACAACAGACAAGTGCGCACAAATGCACATTAGACGCAATATTAATTTTATTAACGTCGAAGTGTAATATTTGAATTGCAAATACGCGAATGATTATTCGGCCGGTGATGTCACTTTGTGACTCTGCCTATGTAAAGACGTCTTTGCGTGACGAACGACGGTCTTCGTTTAACGTTTTTTGTTCGTTTGGATTTTTTAACGCGATCAACCGTACTTGCAAGGCCGTCGTATGCCATAAAAGGAGCGACCAGCGTTCAATCCGAGCCAATCTTGATTCTCCTTCGGAAAGAAGAAAAAGGTTTTTGGGAATTCAAAGTCAATGATTCGAGCAATTTCGAAGTTTCCAGATTTTAATATAAACATTATGAATTAAATTATATAATGTCGTACTTGTAATAGAAGAATATTAAAATATTTTGTCAAAGTTTGTTAATATATTAATATAAAATTTATAAAGACAATGTTTTGAATTTTAACTTTCAACCACGCGATCCAATAACTTTATTGACGTCTGATTACGAATAAGTTACAAAATACGTTAACATGTTTTCTTATTTCACACAAGAGACTCACCCATTGGTTGTCCATTTAAGTCCTTATTATAGTGATATGTGACTTCTTTATACGCCACAGTTTTGCTTTGTCCAGGTTGAACCTAAATCACAATAATAACTTTTAATTTCACAAACCAGCACAAAATAATAGCGTCTTGTCATTGGATCAGACACTACCAATTGTTCAGTTGAACAAAAATTGTTAAAAAAAAATGAAATTATGCTTTACTTCGAGAGCGGTATTTCTCCGATGTTAACAGGTGGATTTTGCAGAAGAAACTGACGCACTTGTGCTCGATTTTACATCAATGAACAATCGAGGGATATTAGCATGACGCGTAATCGGCGTGGGACGAAACCGCCAACTCGCCTTATAAGATCGGTAAAACCTTCTCTGCCTTGTTTATGTACGAATTACTTATTCCGCGTACTGACGAAGCGGCGTTGGTGGATCGGTAACAATATTCCAATAACACAATGCGAATTCCAGCTTTCAGGGACAAGTCCCAATGACAACTCGTGTAATGAAATCTTGATTTTAAGAAAAACTGCTTAATATTTTACATATTTTTCATACGTATCAAAAATGAAAAAAGTCACGAAAGATAGACGTCGTTTCCTTAGAAGTATTAATCAAATTCATTACAGTATTACGTTTTATAAACAAAATTGTTACTCTAATTAATTATAACGCATAATTTGTTTTCATAGGATTAAATATGAAGAAAGTTGCAAACTGGACGAAACTGAATATTGAAACCATTTCATCGGCCGTCTTATTTCCGATGCAAATGCGAGCTTTTTTCACTTGCAAAACCGACATAATTGTTTTGTTTATGACGCCCGCACATGATAATGTGTTCTTGACATACGCCCACGGGCGATATTGGACGTCGCATAATAAGTTTTCTCATCAGGCTCCCTTATTCTCAGTCTTTTTATTGTCGGCACGCTTTAGTCGGCGCTGCAGACGATGACAGTTTTGTAGTGCATTTACCAATGTCAAGTATCTTGCGGTTACAGCAAGCAGTATCGCGTGTCTTCTGCGTCTGTTAGCATTACATCTTCGGTCTTGCATTTCAGTACACTTTTTCGACCGTCTTGACAACGTAACGTTTAATTTTTAGTCTTAATTTCATAAGACAACGATCTCATTAAAATTAAATTTGCTTATTTATTAATTTCATCCGCATTAAAATAATTTCACTTGGAGAAAGAATTGCACATCTTTCATCAAAAGTACTAACCATACAATTATAATATATAATCTGCAAGTTATAAAAGGTTAATCAATTTCCATCGGATGATTTTGATTAACTGCATTAAATTACATTTAAAAGCACATCTCATCAAACTGAGATCAAGATCTCCATTGAAAAGGGTGTGTCCCGCGGAAGTGCGACGTTATCAATACCTTCAACTATTTTACGCAAAAACGACTAACGGGTCACCGCAAAAAAAGGACGTAACAGCCAATTACGACTGCAGCTAATTTATATTCGTTTAACGCTAAATCACAGGCCGCGGGAGCTACCTTGTTCGCCTAACTATAACAGTGATCTCACTGCTCGCGATTTTAATGCTCGAAGGAACCGCGCGTATGTGTGCGTGAACGCGATCTTCTTTGCATACATTAAAGTATGAAATAGACCGCGAATCTGTATCACCGATCTTTCGAATTTCAAACTCCGTATCTTATTTAGAGCATTGTTTATTAAATGTAAATGGAACACGCATGCTTCTGATATTCTTAGACAATAGTTACGATGAAAACATTGAAAGGAATTATTTGCAAAATATACTGTTGGATTAAATATATCAATTATTACAATTGTCTGTAAATCAATTACTATAATTTTATGTAAATTTGTTTCAGTGTAATTTGTGGAAATTATTTCTAAAGTAAAAAAGAAATGAATACTTCGTGTTTCATTTACTAAATTTCACATCGATTCATATTAAACCAATAATAAATCCGTAATTAATTCATATTAATTATTATGGATGTATGTGGAATACATAAGAATTAAGTGTAAACAAAATTTGAGTCTTTTTAAACTCTTATTTGTTTATTATACAATACAGTGACTACAAATCATTCTGAAAAGTAATTTCCCTCATTTTCTATAACCTTCTGCCAACTTTTGTGAAACTATCAGATTTCTTCGCGCAATTCAGTTTAAAATAATTGCATTAGAGGGCTGAAAAAAGACTAAAACTTCTGTATACACCTAATATATATGTAATATCCATAAAATTATAAAAGTATATCCGCCGTATTGAAATTAATGGATTTCAATTATCTGAGGATTGAAATTATCATATTACAGGATTGCATGTGATACGATAAAGCGGAACTTACAGATTTGTATTGTTTTCATGTCGTTTCATATAATATTCATATTAATTCGTGTAAACATTATACATAGAATAAATGATTCCATGTGAAGTTTTAGATTTACATTCAACGTGTATCCTCATCAATAATTCATGTTAGTATAAAATTCAATGGAAACATTAAATCCATATGGACAAAATATGTGCCCGTATGATTCTATTGGTGTAATTAATAAACAGTTGCTTTTTCACTCGAAGTTTTCAAGTTATATCTTTTTTTATATTTCTTATATATAAACCTAGTATGTATAATTATACAGATTACCAGATCACTTTTCTTAATAAATGAATAAACAAATAAATCACTTTATCAATAATAACAGGTTTAATTTCTTAATAATAATTTATATTTACTAAGTATGCTTTTTATATTATATTTTATATCTGATAATAATTCATTATTATCAGTAAATAAAACATGCAACGTTTAATGAACATACAGTACTGTCTAGCTGTTCATATTAATTACAGGTTAAAATAGCTATTAATTGAAATAATAATAACTATATTTTTAGTTAAAAAAAACTAATAATTAATGGCACAGTAATTCAGCATTTATTATTGGAATAACTATAATTTACAGTTACAGTATCTGAAAAAAATAGATACTGTAATAATAAATTATAGATAAAAGACTGTTAGACGTTTGCCCTAACATTTTTTTATTTACGGTAATAATTTTTATGATGTAGAAAGTAAATATTTTAATTGTGCATGTATGTAACTATAACTCATAATTAAATAACGTTATTGAAAATTAAGATTCAGGTAACTGTAATTCTAAATGGATTAATTATAAGCACCATAACTGAAACTATAAAATTTCTAATTGAACATTTTTCAGTTGTCATAACAAGTAGCGTTTGGTAATTTCGTTCAGATGTTACACGAATTCATGAAATTCAGTGGAAGGAATATTTGTGCAACAATTGTTTAAACATTGCGAGTCTTTCTTGAAAATGAAGTCAAGTGTCATCAGCTTTGAAACGAACGCAATGGAGATTTTTTCCATGAGTAAACACTTACATCTTGAAGTTCCTTATCCAAATCCTCGAGGCCTGGAATTCCGCTAGGCATACCAGAGGGGACAGTTGAGACGAATTTTTCGAGAGTCCTGTGCTCGGGTCGGGTGGGCGAGACGGTCCTGAAAAAAAAGTTGTTTTCGTCAAATTCTTTCGAGTGTTAAAAAGAGAGTCGATTCGAAGATGTGCAGGCAAAAACACCGAACGAGTGTTTGCTCAGCTATTCATCAGGTCTGGGAACAGATATGGGTTCGCAATAAATACGCCGTTTTTTTTAGCGGAATGTATTTTGGTGGGTTTATTCACACGCTTGTCCTGACACGATTTTATTAATAAGATATTATTTCAAATAACAGTACCTGTCCTCGGAAAGAATTTTCGTTGAATTGGCTGCACTTCGGTATTCGATTTGGGGCGATTTTGCGCGCACGCTGCGACTCAGTGAATTCGTCTTTGGCGTTACGCTTGTTTGTAAGTCTTCCAAAAGAGCATCTAAAAAATTGTGTTTTAATTAAAATTATTTATAAAATGTATGATAACTTAAATTTACTAGGACTATGTTCCTAAGCAAATTATTTTAGAAATTTTTTAGAAAAAAGCACTTCAGCTTTAAAATTTTATCGACTAACGTATAATAAACGTACAATAAACACAACATATCACACCTTAAAGATACAAGTTTTTACTTTAAACTATTACAAATGCTTTAAAAACTTCGCTGTGCACAAACTTATAATAAAATTTACTGAAATAATGTTCTCCGTGTAGAATTCAGATCGAATGAATGAATTAAGGTTGCTTGAAAACGTACTAATTAAAAATTAAAGTAATTTTAAGGTGACGTTTTATTTAAATACCTAAAATGACCGCCTATGTTAGCAATAGCAATACAAATGAATTGTTTCATTAATTAAGATTAATAATTAACATTGATAATACATCGCATTCGTTTAATAATAAATTAATAAAATGTACAAAAAAGAGATCACACGGTAAACAGATTAACCAAGAAAATTAATTGTATAATTGTGTGGACAAGCAATGCAAAGAATGCGAATCGGATTAAAATACTCTGCATTTTAATCGGTTCTAAAAACAATAAAACTTTAATATGCATGGCGAATAATGGCTGATGATTAATAATTATAGATAGGTTAATAGATCTAGGTATATTTAGCGTGCACTCGATGAAGCTGTATTTCAGTGCCGCTTCGTTGCATTTGCATTCAATCAAGACGTTCGTAACGATCTCGTTTATTTCACTGCGGAAAAGGTAATTATCGTACGAGTATTGAACTTATGCAACACTTCTATCGATTTCATTAATTCGTTTAACGTGTAGGACATTGTTACTTATCATTTTATCTATGCCATCTTATGTTATTTATTCTGAGATGAAACGTTAATCTAATTGTTGTTTATAGGACGGTTTTAGTTAATGTATATTAAAGCACGATTTTTCCAGTTTCTTTGCGATGAAAAACTTTAATGAAAGATGGACAAAAAATTATAATGAGGATACTGCATTTTTTATACCAATTAATTTGATATGTTTGGAATTTGTAGATATTCAAGATATGTAAAGTAATTTTCTATTTTCATTACAATTTACTGGGATCTATTTTGAATTATATTGAACTTATAATAAACAATCTATAATTTGTTTAATTTTCGTTTTCAAAGAAAAGTTTTTTCCTAATTTTTTCCTTTGTTCTAGAAATAGGGAAAGGATACGGGAGAAAATGTTTTGTAAACTGAGAAGATTTCTCAAAATATCTTAAATGCGTTCAATCGCGGAGCGTACGTAAAAAAGCGATAAACGGTAGAATTAATTTTCGTAAGTATTGTACGTTTTCATACAATGCGTAATATAACACGAGATATAATACTTTTACGAATCTTTTTGCTTTAGTAAACTATCTGGTGACGTTTACAGCATTATACGTATCTATGTGTATTTTTTGAGTAGACACAAGCGTTTAAAGTATTTTCATACAAGCTTCATTTTTTAATATAATTTTGGAATAATTTACCTAGATTGTTTTCAAGATGTGTTTGAGAGCTGTGTCCAGATATAGTTCCTCCGTGAGTCACGGTTCTTCTGCTTACGTGCGAACTCTCCCTCGACGTAGACATCGTTGTTTCTGAAACCCTGTTAATTTTTATAAATAATTACCAATTATCTAATAATCTCATTATTTCGTAGGACAAACAATTTATGAATAAAAATTCATAAAATGTTTGTACAAACAGCTCAATTTTTGGATAAAACTTATTATTTGGACTAATTTTATTTTGAAAATTCAACATAATGTATAATTAAAAAAGAATAAATAAATTTTAATTTATTTTATTACTAATTTATTACTTAAATTTTTAAAGTAAAAGTTATTAATATTTCTTGCAAATATCTGTTTTTGTATAAAATCTCAAAATTGCAATTCATTAACTAAATTATAACATACGGTATCCAATAAATGAATTGAAACAATGTAAACTGTTTATAATTTTTATATAACAATTTGTTATATAAAAATACTTTTTATCCAAATCGAATTAAATTAAGAAACATATCGCACGAAACAAAGTCCATTAATTCCAATTTATCAAATTTGTAGATCGCGCATGAGTAATCCTGAAAATTTGTGATCTCGGCGTTGTTTATATTCATTGTGATTCATTGTGAAGTAATTGGTGGTGATGTTCAATTTATGAGAAAAGTTTTTGAAATAATTCCGGTAGTGGCGGACAACGATGTAAACGGGGCCAAGGGGCCAAGGAGAGCTTCTTTCGTAGAATTCTCCATTACCGAGCACGGCGGCGTTCGAAAATGACAAAATAAACGCAATGACTTTTCCGGAAGGCCGCGGTATCCGTATAATTTTGCATTTATTTACCCACTTGTTACAACGATATTCATGAAATATCGATATTTGTTCAAATAATTCAGATAGCGACAATTAATTTAAATGAATCCAATTTTTTATTAATTTAACGACAAAAGTAATTTGTTAACAATTAGTTAAGATTTACTTTCACAATTTACTTCAAATATAATTTTGTTTTGATAAATTAATAAAGGCAGACAAAGAGATAGATAGACAGATAGATAGATAGATAGGTAGATAGATAGATAGATAGATAGATAGATAGATAGATAGATAGATAGATAGATAGATAGATAGATAGATAGATAGATAGATAGATAGATAAATATATTTAGATAAAGTATTTTTTGAAACAATGATTAAACATTGTGGTTACAAAGACGTTATATAAATGTAGATACTTATGTATAGCAATAAAAATTTTAACTACTTATTTTATATTCAACATTTTTTGTCTTAGAATAATAGCTCAACAGATATCTGTTGTATAACCTTTAATTTATTTTTAAACTTTCAACTTAGCTTCCAATTAAAATTTACAGTCTAATATTTTTTTCTTTGTTCCTTTTTATTTTTGAATCTAAAATTTTTTTTAAATCATCTATTTATAAAATGAAAACAACCATTATGATATCCCAAAATGTAAAATTAATAATAAAATGAACCCGAATGCTACTTTTATCTAAAAAGCAGCATTGTAAGTGCTTTATAAATTTAAATAAAACATTTTTTTTAGATTTTTTCAACGAATACTTATTATTATACAAGCATTTTGAAACTACGCAGCTATTTTTTAATCTTTATGTTAACGTTTATAATCTAGGAAAACTTGTAATTTATAGCCTCTACTATTGTAAAGCTTCAACAGAACTTGAAGAATACTGCATAATGACCCCAGGGTATACCAATAAACATTTATGTTTAATCATATAATTACAACACCGTCGTTTAATAATACGTCAAAAAATAATACGCGAGCAAATAAATCTAATCTAATCTAATATATCAATTCTTAATAACATACATTTAGGAGCAAAGTCCTTATTTGGGTATAGCTCATTTCCTCCGCACAACGAACAAAACATTAATTACAAACCGGTTTCCAGTTTTGAATGGCACTAAACAATATATAATCCTTATGAATAATACATCTCGATCTATATTTCTGCGATACAAATTCACATTTGTGAAATTTATTATACCAAATATTCAACCTTTTTGATATTATTCAGTTTCCGAATCACTTTGTTTTTAAAGAACAATTGCGATTTTTACTAATTACATTTACTTCATTTTCAAATAATTATTCTTTTAAACAATATTGTAAAGTTTATTATAATGTTTGAAATATATTAAAAATATTTAAATTAAAATTACAATAACTAAATTGTTTAATAAATTAACACTTTCGAATAAGAACACCATTTAGATTTACTTTGCTATTAATTTTAAGTTTTAAAAAATGATGACGCTAGTTTTCGAATTGTAAACAAACGAAGCAGAAATGTGCAAAAAACTACT
>JABFPC010000176.1:0-10447 GCA_022817565.1 Chromoteleia sp. ZL-2020
TTTTAGATTTGACTCAAAATAGTAAATATTAACTTAAATAGTAATACATTTTTTTATGAATACTTTAAAATTCATTAAGAATAAAGATAAATTTTATTATTTTTCGTAATATAATTTATTATTTTCATTTAATAAATTATTAACATAATTCGTTGTTTTATTATAACATGCTTACTGAAAAACATAAGTTTCCAAATGTGAGATTCTTTTCAACGTTCTCCTATATTTAATAGCAATTTTACATTGAATTGAAACTTTCAGTATTTGTTGGAATGATGAAAAAAGACTGCCATTTCGAATATACGCTAAGAGCATGTCACCACAAATCTATTATACCGTTTAAAAAAAAGAATTCTGATTAGAGTGGACAAAAAGCTGAATACATATACCAGTGATAACATCTATCTGATCCGGTATTTTTTATCCTCGATTAAATATAAATTGATTCACTTTTTCGATTAATCTAATAAAAATGTGATAATGAATCAATTGAACTAGTCTGTTTACATCAATAATCAGATATTTTTTAAACGTTAATAAATAATTAATTAATAATTAATATAAAAAGAATTTAGTTTGAGGAAGAACGAAAGTGGAATGTTTAAAACGCAGTTTAATTAGTTCGATTTTTGAATCTATTTACCAACGCTACTGGATAGTAACGTTGAGACACATTGCAATTTTCCAAATTGAACGTTAGCGTGACATTGCAGCAACCTTTACGGATTTCTACAGCGTGTTAATTTCTGCCTAAAACCGATGTTGCGGCAACATCGGTGCAACATTTCATAGCGCGTTGCAAACAGATATTAAATTTGACGTTATATTTTCTGTCAGGCTAGCATTTTCTTCCTACTCAAATGTTATGTAACATTTCCTGTCGTGTCTCGGATACAAATTTAGTTACCGAAATAGAATACCAATTCTATCGATATATTTTTAAAGCCGTAACATTATTCATTACAATACAACATTTTCGAAATAATTATATTAAATTACGAAATAAAATATAATTTAACTAGTTTGTATAATAAAGTATTATAGGCTCAATTAATCTCGTTGCACTTCGGTTAAATTTAATTAATGGTGAATTTAAACGGTAGTTGAACAAAATCTTCAGTTGCCGATATTTTCGTAATCCGAATCAATTAAAGGCGATTTTAACACTTTTTTCTTCTTCGAATACAGCGCGTGCCAGTTTGTTGTTGCACTTAAACAACACCTGCCTCGATGCACGGCGTGAAATGCGCGTGAGCTCAATAATAATAGCTTTTGAAATTCGTAGTTGTGCTTTTGCGCAGCCCCAAAGCAATTATTTGATTTAGGCATCGCGCGAAAAACTGGTTCCGATGGCGCTCTAGTTTGCGGGCGAAGTCAACGAACACGCAAAGTAAGACGCGTTGCGCAAAAAAGTGCCGATAATTAAGAAGTTAGTTTCGTGTCAAAAGCTGGAACACACCCGATGTATGCTTAAGAGCCAAAGCGATACTTCGGCTTGAATTATCATGCTTAAGAAACCATGACCAATCGACGCGGGTAATTATGTCCGTATCTAGTTTCAATAAGAATCGTGCGACGGAAAAAATTTCGAACAATGCCTCGGGGTTTGTAAAAGGGTGCATTTTCTGCGACCGAACGGTAAATACGACCGAATACCTGGTATTCGGATCAATAATCTTCACGAATTTTGTACTATTAGTTTGACAAAGTGGTATGTAAACTAGAAGCGTGTACACTGTCTTTATTCAAAAAGAAATTGATGAAACTAATTTGCAAGAAAATAAAGAAGAATTACGAAAATATCTCAACGAAACTCGGTTGTTTTTAATCGAATTTTTCAACCGTTTATCCAATAAAGCGTGTTCCGACTCTTAATGCGAAACGAACGGAATGGAATGCTTTTATAAAATTAAAAATCCTGAGAGAGGCCCTCTATCGCTCAAATACACCAATTTTAATGTTCACAAGACTGATTTTGTTCAGGTATAAATAACTATTAATATAATGTATTAACAGATTTTCAAAACACATATAATACAAACTCCGTACAAAATGAATCATTAATACAATTAATTAGTAATGATTGAGTTAAGATGGTAATGCTAACCTAAAAATATGGAAACTAGTTAGAATAATGATATTTTATAAATAGATAGAGAATAATAAAATATTTTGTAGGTGTATGATGGATCCAATACAAACGGCTTACGACTTCACTCTGGAAATGGCTTTACTTCAAATACAACGCCAAAAATAACTTTAACTGCAGAAAGTGGTGAAATGCTTATTCGATTTGTATCCGATGCATTACACAGCAATACCGGATGGCAAGCTACATTTTCAGCAGGTAATCATTAAATAAAGCAATCACAAGTCTGTAATTATTTTATTATTATTGTAATAAACTTCAACTTTAATTTAATTTCTTACAAGTTTTTTACGAATGTTCTGAAGTTTTACTTGTATCAGTTTATTTGTAAATCTATGATAAAGTAAATAGTTTTATTTTATGGCTCCCTTTGTATCAAATAAATTTTGTCACAGACTTTTTTTCTTACGTTACATATTTTTCGAAATATTTGCCAATAATATTGGAAAAATGAGTAATATCTGCTTTTATTTAAAAGTTGAAGCAATTTAATTCCACTCGCTCCACTGTTTCGCTAATTCCAACTAAACTCTCAACCAAAACTTCTCAAAGCAAATTCCTCTCATAACGAGAAGTTTCACTTTGTCTCCCGATTATTTGATTTCTGAATTGAACAACAATTCGTGCCCCTTCGAAACGAGATGGGTCACGTCGACACAAAGGCTTTCCCTTGCGACCGCAATTTACACCGGACCCTATTGTGTTTACGCGACTGCTATTTCCGTGTGCGAAATTACGCGACGCGCACATTAACGCACCCGCGAATTCCAGCCAGTCACAGGAAAAGTTCATTTGCTTCCGCGAGAATTATGCACGGCTTTTATCTTACGCTTTTCGTGATATTTGCGTACGCGGCCGTGAGAGGAACGGCTTTGCATGAGCTAGCCAATAATTTTTGATTATGAGGGCCGACTCGTAAATAGCGGACGAGCTTAATAATGGATCGCTGAATTGAGTTTCCGAATTTACTATACACCGCGGATTATATTCAGTTTTTTACTTAGATTTACTCCGCATTTTCAAATTTTGCTATAAAAGTCGAAAGCTTTATATTCCTACAATTGTTATTAATTTAGGAACAATATAGTCAAAGCAATAACAATTATTATTATAAAATAGTATACTTTGGCATACTTTATTTTAATTTCATAATTGATACGCTTAATTTCCTATTTAACATATTAATTGTTAATACGGTAACTATTTTACTCTTCAATTAAAGATAAGTACAATACGTTCAACTTTTGTACAAATTTGTCCTCTAAAATTGTGTATTTCGTGAAATAAAAAAGTAGTTTATAATAACAAGAAATGGAAATAAAATTGCAGTTATATATTATCCATAAGCATTGACAATGGAAGATGTGGATTGGTATCATTATTAGACGTTCTCCGTATCTCTTCGTCGTCGTTTATTTATCCATTCCGTATCCCCATCGATCTCTCTTTTGGGCCTAGATACATTATTCACCCTCTTATGGATTCTTTTTTCTGGTCTTCGACTCCGCTGTGTAACCTCTTTTTTCGAGGAAATCTTTTTTCGAGCTATTCCTTTTATCACTGGTGAATTATTTCTAGTTATGAATGGAATTTAAGAACACAAAAACGTGCCTGTCGGAATCGTCGTACGATTTCGAGCAGTTTTTACTGCTATGTGATAATATCACGATCTTTTAACATTACTTTACATTTATAATATTTTGTATTTCACGTTGCAATTATGTATCCATGTTATTTTCATAAATTCTTATTTTTGCCATGTTCTTCATTTGATCAAGAATTAACCGTTCTTTTTGTATCTATTATTTCTAATTAAATATGCTTTTTCAAAATAATATTTATAAATTTATCATTATTTATTATTATTCGCAATAGTCGCACGATCTTTTATCATACATTCATGCTCGTTGTAAGTTTGAATTTCAAGTTTAAATTGTTATATTTTCACTACATAATCTTCATTTTACTACCTCGATATAATAAATTTGATTTATTAATAATAATATCACGCATGAATTATAATCTTCCTGTCTCACTTTTTGCAACGAGGTTGAAAACAGTTATTGCTATAAGAACGACTGCGCCACCCGTCGTTGACTGTAGAGGATCATTCTCGCGATAAAATACAACTCAATTGCGAAATATCACACCTCTGATTTCTCTATACACGACACGTCAAAAATTTTAGGCGTCAGAGAGACAAATTTATTTGTTTCTTCTAAACAAACTTCATGACCATAATTATTTAAAGTCATAATAGAACGCAATCTCGTCAAAGATTGGTTAGGGTTTACTTAGTCCTTTAATACAATTAGTTTTATTAATTTGGTCGTCCTCGTTAGACTTTTTTAATAGTTTATTTTTATATTTATTAGTTTGTAATTAAACATCTTCATTTTATGTCTTAATGTAATTATTTTAAATTAATTGTTAATTATCTTTACGGAAGTATTTTAATTATCTTTTTTGCGTGACATTTTCATTTAACAATCATTATTAAGAAATTATTTACCACATGCATTACAAAAATTATTAAGTAAGAGAAATTATTATTAAATTAGTTAACATAAGCAACACGAACCTTGTTGAATATTGCCTAGTAATATCAGTCAAGACTTTGATTAAAATTAATCACAATTGCGACGAATCTGACTCAATAATGAATATAATCAAATTAACTAGCGTATAGTTAATTTTCGTAATAACTATAATATTTTGATTTTATCATCTAAATTTGAAAATATATAATTCTATTATTTCCCAATGTTTTCTTGCAATTAATTGTAGTTAACGATTACTAAGTAATACGTAAATAATTTCTTTGTAAACAAAGAAATGATTGAACGTCATGGAATGACGAAATATATATATATATATGGCGTTTATGATCAATAGATTATATATATATATTATATCCACGAATGAATCATTCAGAGACTTATATTATAACATATATATACCTGCATTGTTTATCCATGCAACATATATTAAATTTGTATATCAGCTATTGATATAAATTTCCAATTTGAATAATGTTTAATTTTGAGGTATGGACGATCGGTCATTTTTCAAACAAAAGGCAAACTTGAGTTTTATTCGTAGCAATCCGAACGAGTTGCAAGTACGCGAGACAACGGGTTCGATAACATCAATATATCAAAAAACATAACGATAGAAAAGTATAAAATATTGTACCAAGCAGGCAGAAAAAAAGAAACTAGTAATAATTGAAATCGCCAAATTTGAAATGAAATCGATCATCGAATTACGCTAATTTGGTCAACAAAAAAGAACTTAGATGAATGAACTATCCGCACAATTATAACAATCATAACAGTTTTACTTAAGGTAACCACAAATTACATGGTTATTGCAAAATGAACAATATCAACTGGGCTATCGTTGGCAATATTTTGTTCTCGCTGCATAAACGTGTAAAAAGTGTTACGAAAGTGTTTCGCCTCGAAAGCTTCGTTTTTGTCAAACATCATCTTAGAAATGAATTTGATTCGAACAAATATGCCACGGCGTGCGTTTTTCCTCGAGCAGAGTACCCGCTATTTCCCATTTCGTACTCGAAACAAATATTTCAACACCTCGCGTCCGTTGTTGCATATTTCAGTCGGCGCGTAACTTCTCTCCCGCTTCGCTCGCCTCTTTTCCGTTTCCCGTTTAGTATTCAATGTCCCGTACTAGTCTGTTCTCTCTTATTTGTAAGTATACATACGTACGCGCATAATACAGCGTACGCTTGTCCAAGTATTACGTCCGCCTTTCATTCTCTATGCCGAATGCGGCCTCGGGTTTCGAACGTGCTTAGCATGCGACGTAGGCCGCGTCTTGAAAATAAAACACGGATATCACCGTATTATCGAAGTCGACCATCGATTATGTTTCCCAGGCTCTCGTTGATGCGTGTTACGTCACGTTAATAGCGGTGCTCCGATTTGACTGCGAATTGCGTTTATTTACACGGTATGACAAGTGCGACAGCATTGCGGAGATAGTTGTGACGATTCACAAACATCATTTTTACACCGGCTTTTCAACATTTCTTTTTTCTTGTCAAATATTTCGAATAAAGTTCGTTTTTATTTAGGTTCAATGTTTGATATGTCCTTTATTAATTGGCACGTTTTCAAAAATAAGATCAAGTATCATATTTTACGCAAATTTATAACTATATTTATAACAAATTTATAAATTTATAAATTTATACCTGTATTGAAAACTAAAATTTAAATATTTTTCAGAATCTTGTTTTAATCGATGAACGTTTTAATGTTTAATTGTCCAGTTTTAAGGAAACGTCGCAGATGGTTTCTTAAAAGAATTTTATACGCGTATCTGGTCATTATTGAATCTTACCTCGAAACGGTATTAATTAATTGAACAATTTCTATTGATTACAGGCTAATCTTTTGAATAATTTAATACTTTTAATTTGATTTTAACTTTGTACACTTGTCCGTTATTTGATATAAAATACATTATCCATTTGCCCAAGATTCTGACTTATTGCAATGAAAGTCGTCAAAAATGAACTGTTTTACTCAACAGATTAGTAATATTTGATTAAATTCGTTAATTTTGTTAAAAATAATAGTAAAGTTAATATTAAATGTTTGAAATTTGAGTTATGTTATGAAGTATGAAGCGTACGTCACAATTGGGATATGAATTCCATCTCTCTGGTCAAACATTGGTATAACGCAGGCTTACAAGTAAAGTATATTGGCAATCAAAAGATTTTTTAAATAAAAATTATTTCAATTTTGTTGTAGTAGTTTTATTCTTTTTTTAATTTCAAAGTATATATATTTTGTGTATTATAAAAAAAACAGTTTAATACGAAAATAATGTCAATTGTGACGTAAAATAGTTAACATATAACATTGTTTAAAAGGTTTATTTCAAACTATATTATTATTTTGAGCAAGTTTGGAAAATCGTGAAAAAGTGATAAATTTTGCTCGAAATAGTGGTAAATTTTGATATAAATAATACTAACCCGAAATTAAAATATAATAAATTTTATTTAATCATTAGTTATTATTTCTTTTGTACAGTATTCAAAGTTGCTCGGAAAAGTAGCAAATTTTAAGATAAAAATTTGTTCTGAGTACTTTTTCATAAAAGGGTTTATATTAGTGGAGTGTTAGAATGCATAAAATCTGAATAAACGTAAACTCTTCATTATGTAATGTTATAATGATATTTTATTAATACTGAACCGAGATTTGACAGCATATTTTGTTGATGCATTGTACAAGAATCGAGACAGTATTTATCCCATACTAGAATAGCATAGACTGTTACTAAACAACAGCAAATGTTGTACAGGGTTTAATGCTTGTTTCGCAATTTATAATATCAAAAAGGAAAATAAACTCAGTACCAATACCTCTCAATAGCAAAACATTTATTACGGATAAAAATGTATTAAACAGTTTTGAAATTCAACAAGAAATAATTTATCAAATTTACATCCCAAATTATTAATTTCCAATAAAGATATTATTATTATTAAAAAATCCAATTTTTGTACAAAAGTTATAATAAGCAATTATTTTCAGTTTCTTTCTTTTTCTAGACATATTCTAGAAAAATTCTGAAATAACGTTTGTAATGTTTCTTAAATACATATCGAAGGAAATAACTTTTTTATCAATTTTCTGATTTTCGCCTCGTTATCGACTTGTAAAGAAAAACTATTTCCGTCACTGTACTATACATTGAAAGAACATCGACGTTATTTAAAAATCGTTCGAAAAATGTTTCGTCGTTTAATATAAATTTCAAAAACATTTCGGCACAGATTTGTTGTTCGTGTTTGATTTGAAAATATCTATAATTCAAGATTTGCATACATATTCGTTGATATCGGTATTCATCGGCAAACCGACGCGTCCTCCTTAATTTATTTTTTCTTCCAGCTGATTATCCTAATCGTCGAAAACGAACTAAATCCCAGTATAAAGTGCCACGTCCGCCCGATTTATCGAGTTTTTGCGATGACGTCGCGGTCGTAACGCAACGACGACGTAACGCGTAACTGGCGCGGTCTCTCTCGTTTTTCGGCGCGTCTCTGTCGGCCGCGTCGGGATAGAGCAAGAGCGCTTCCTGCGTGACGTAGGCGTTAGTTATTTCCGCGCGCGCCTCCACCGCTCTTAGCCGCGAGTACGCGTCTAAACGTTACACAAGTCAGCCAGCGTTTGACCTCGCTTTTTGCTAAGCAAACGCGCTGCATTGAATAACGTCGGCTCGCTAAAACGGTGCATAGGTGGACGTGATCTGCGCGTTATTCGCTGGTATCGCGGATCGTCCCGCGCGAGCAACGGTGCCGATCGTTTGTCCACTTTGGATAAACATTTTCGAGTTATATATAAACATGGAAACGTGTGTTGGTATTGATCGAGTGGGAGAGTGACCTAGTTGTGGGACGAATCGTTATTTTATCGCGGAGGATCGTTAATGATCTAACGACATTGAAAAGAATTCGGAACTTCACTCGAGATATCTAGATTTAAGACTAAGTTTTCAAACCGATTCGTCGGAGATTGAACAAAAAAAGTAGAGAAATGCTTGAAATTTTGTTCGTGGTATTTATTTCACTATGACTTCTTTCAGGTTTTTTGTCCACGTGTTTGGCGAGAAAAACGGAAAAGAAAATTTATAGTTTGACTTGGCCTCTTATGACGAATGCTTTACGTACGACTGTTTCATAAATTTACGATAAAGATACAGTGAAATCGATAAAATATACATCCACTTGTAGCTAAAAATTCAGGGAATATTTGTTTTAAATGTGAATAAAATTGTTTATACAATCTTTCAATTTTATGGAATCGTCGAATGTTATGGAAAAGAACAATTTCTTGTAGCGTTTGGTAAAATTGCGAGAAAATACAACGCCGCGTAGCGGTATAATAACGCGTGAGAAAATGTTTACGAAAGAAATATTTTATAGACATATTAAAGCATATTTGTTCGATCATAAATGATTGATATTTGTAATTTAATTGAAACTCGTATTCATTGGAATAATAAGTGTAGCTGGCATCAATTTTAATTAGGTTAACAGCTGACTTCAATACCAGAAATAAATTATTGACAACTGTAAAAAGTTAACTTTTATGCGGTGTTGCCACGTTTCTTGAACTATTTTTAAACATAATTTTGGTTGAAACAAGACGTTACTCACAGAGAAACATGTTAGAATTACTTCATTATTAAGAGAAAGAAATTAAATGAGTAAAACTATATCTTCCGTAACGATGGCGCTCAATTTTTTTCATTTAATATTTTGTTCTTAAACAGGTATTTCTTCGCATAACCTATGTACATGCATAAATGTTTTCTTATGATCTTCAACTTCTGCAGATATGAAAGAGATAGGACGACGGGTGATAAATCTAAAATTAGGACGGAAAAATGTAAATAAATAGGAAAATGAGAATGACATAATATGGAAACTCTTCATATCGCTTCATCCTTATTTATCAGTTTGTTTCAATTTTTGTCCTTGTTTTAGATTTGTCATCCGTCGTCCTTGCCGAAGAAAACCCTTAAAAACATTTATCTTGTCATCTTCCTTTCGTTATCTACATTTTGTTGTTTTCTTTTCATAAACTTCATTTTATCATCATCGCGCAGAGAAAAAGTTTCTAGTAAAATTTCTGTACTTATCCAGCTAGTGTTCAGAAAATACTGACATTCGAGTCGTGTCAATATTATGTGCTGATAGTTGTCGGTAAACGTTGGCCTGATATCGATTCTATAAAGAATATGGATGTATCGATATGTGGATATAGATTTAGGTATCGATATAGATATATTGAATAATCTTAATCGAATAAAGTGCTTCAAACAATAAATAATTTATTTACTGTAATATTTACAATGGATTTTATATAAATTCAGACATTTTATCTATAACTTCTATCTTATATCATAAGAAAATTAACAAATATAGTTTTAATTATATGTAGTTTTTGTTATTAATAGCCTCACCCCCTCATCTTGATTCGTAATAGCAATACACCTGATAATTCGGTATTATAATCACTTCCACAATTCCATTTTTTCTGGCTTTACAAAACTTAGTGGTATTACATAAATACAACAACTCATAATAATCGTATTTTGGTTATTTCTGAAAAGACCTAACAGGTTTATTACGGTTTTGTTCAATACAGGCAAACGTAGAGAGGTTGCATTAAGGGCCTAGTTAGAGGTTTAAGAAGAGTCCAGAATATGAACGTTTTAAAGCTTGATAATTTGTATTCGAGAATCGTT
>JABFPC010000177.1:0-10445 GCA_022817565.1 Chromoteleia sp. ZL-2020
CGTTCAAAATTTTGCAGATCTTACATCAAAACTGATATTATTTTAATGTAGATTATTGTCAATGTCCGGGTTTGGATAAATGCCAGATTTGCGATAGATTTGACGTTTTTTTGGTGGAGATAGGAATTATTTTATTAATTAATAACAGAGACAAATGTTCAAAATTTAAGTGTTCAAAAGTATGATATATTATTATCTGTTAAATAAACATATAATTTGTAATTTACTTACTTTTAATTACAAGTAAACAATGTAATATCCCAATATAACTGCAAATTATACATTAGTATTAAGTGTAGAGTTATTACTGAAATGCAAGTTTGTAGTAATAAGTGTAATTAAAACTTTTTAGTCGTTATTAGCAAAAAATAAAATTATAAGTATTGACGCATAGTTTTCGCACAAGATTATGTTTTTTAAATAATTATATTACTTCAAAAATACTTCCAATTTTAAAATACATTACTTTTATGTATTCAAATAAAATACAAAACACGTTTAGAAATTGTCGTGGAGTAATTATAATTTGATTTTGTATTTTATGTTTATTAACTGCCTCTCAATATTTATTAACTTTAATTTTTAATCATAAATAAAAAAAAAATTATTTAATTTAGAACATTAAACACGCTTCCTGTGAAATGCTGTCTAATTATGATTCAATTTGAAGCAATTATAATAACAATTTTATCGAAGTTATTTTTAACTTGTAAAAAAGAAATGAAATCTTTAATATCGTTTTCAACATAATTGCTATTTTGTGGAAGAAAATTTATGTTCGGCATTAATGTAGAAAATTATTGACCATTCAGTCTTTAATTGACATATGCAGATATTTATGATGTGTATGAAAAGCGGATTATTTATTCGGATAAAATAGTACGTATCAAATTATGCCATAGGCCAAACGCAGATGTTTCGCGTAAAATATGCACGCGAAATGTTGGTGCGTAGCCGATGGCGTTGCTTGGCGCGAACTATTTTCGCTGGAATGAGTGAACCTTTCCGCGTTGATTCAGAAAATTTTAGATTAATGCAAAGGTAAACTATTTTTAATTATTTTTGATGTACGTATACATATATAATGGTGAATTATTTTATCGATTATTCCACTTTTTTAACTTATTTCTAAAGTGCACTTAAAGTAGACAAGTTATAAAGTTTGTATTCAAATTATACAACTTGAAATACACCAACATGTAACCATACAAACTTATTTTAATAGGAGAATCAAGTAGACATTTATCGTACACGTTTGTTATTATGAATTTAGGTCATTGGTTTTATATTATCATCGTCATTCCTTTGAAATTTAAATTTGCATTTTTATTAATTAACTACTGTAAAATAAAATTAATTAAAAAATACATCACCGAAACTTAAATTAGATATTAAGAAACTATACTAGTACTTTTACCGTATAATTGTAATGGTATAAAATATTATTTCATGGAGATAGAGGATAGTTAAAGAATATTCTTCAAGAATTAACATTACGAATGTATATAATTAAACCTCGAAATTGTCTTGTATTTTTAACCTTTTTTTATTTTCGTAATTATCATTCTATTATTTCCAACTTTTCACGAAAAAAGAAGTTTCATTTGCTTTCATCGTAAGAGAACAATAATCAAATTTTAACATTGAATTAATATGAAATCAGTGTTGAAACATTGATTTCTCGTCGAATCGGTTCTTGAACGTCCAGTTAAGTAAGGCTGATTCTACTTTAAAATGATTCTCTCGTTTTCTTGGACTTTTTATATATATTTCAAACTGCAGTATATTAACCCTTTGCACATTTTTCTGAACATTTTCTCAGCCAAATACCTCGAGTGCAAAGGGTTAATATATTCCTTTGGAACAACCAATCGCGAAGTTACATTAGTGACATAAAATGGTACTTCGAACGATTTTACGATTTACTTCGAGCATTCGAGGCTTTCTTTTCATAACCGTACACCGCGAATTAAAGCGTACTAATCTATCGTACAAGACACACTCAAGCGGATTCCGATTGTTTGCGAAAAGCCGCGTCATTATTCCATCAACGTTAACGAGACGCGGAGCCGTTCCTCCGGAAGATACGATAACCGAAGAAAATAAGCCGCGTTAATAGAAACACTCCATCAATTAAACGCAGCGGCGACGTTCGATTGCGGTAATTATACTAACGAACCGATTTTTTCTTTGTTCCAGGATCGGACGGCCGTCACGTGGATTTTACGACTGATTTATGTGATATCATTATTCAACGACGTCGTGTCCGAACCGAGTAAGTTGAAGAAACTGCTGCGCCCAGTATTTTTCAATTAATTGCATTCAAATGATGCAACCGACTGATTTACGTTGGCATTAAAATATAATAAACGAGTAAATCACCGCGGTAGACTTGCTTTGTAATTTTGACACGACAAGACGGACTGATTGTCCACATTGTATCGCTAATTCAGCAACGCCGGCAACGTACCGTTGCGTCAGTGATTTAGGTGTTTGCGCAACCGCGTTATACATTACGAGCCCGATTCGCGAATGACCGGGTACGTACGAGCGCGCGCAACGCGCAGGTGAGAAATCTGGCAAAGTGTAATCAACCTGTAGGTATGTCCATATCATTACGTCGGCTATCGTGGGAATGGCTGCATAGGCGCAACAAATGTGCTTTCGTTTTCCGTTTCGTTTCGCGTATTCTCGCGTTTGCGGAAAACTGCCAGATCGGTATCGAGCGCGCGCAAACCGCCGCGCAATAATCGTGTAATGGAGCAACGTTTCGCGAATTGTTTATCGCGCGTTGCGATTACGCGAGTCAATATTTCACGCCGAATCGTACAATGGTGACAACGAATGAAATAATTAAGATGTAATGGGATTTAATACTTACACTCTAATCGTTTACAGATTCGAGTTACGTTTGAATAAGCGCGTTGTAGCTCGCGCTTATTCGTTGCGGATTTACCATTTAATAGATATCGAATTCGATACAATCAATTTACACGGCTTTTTTATCCACGATTCTGCATTGTTGAATCGTGTTTCAGTCAGCGGCGATTAATTTACGTTTGATTGTTCGCGATGTGTAAGGAAAGAAAATATTCGCGATAACTTATCGCGAGTTTGCGATATTTGCGATTAAATTATAACCAGGAAACTTCGTCGGTGACTTTGTTTAGCCGATAAAATAAGTTGGTTATATGACCGACAAAGCCGTCCGGAAGACTGTATTTTATTGTTTTAAGAGAGCGAGAGAAAGAGAGAGAGAGAGAGAGAGAACTGTTAAACGAATGAAGACATTAGGTGCATTACCGCGATGTCGAAAATTATTTCGGTCTTTAACCTGGACTCGATGCTCAATTACGCTTTAAACGACGAATTAAGTACCGGTTGTCGTTTAATGAACATTTACATTTCCATAACGAAGCTTATTTATTAACGGCAAAGTTTATTGGCCATTGTTATCGGATTGTCGTCTCGAGTAATACGTTTTCCATTTCTTTCGAGCCAATCGGTCGGTAACGTGCGTAATTACATCGCCGTGCAATCGTACGCGGACGCGAAAAACTGTTCCGAAGTTGGGGACTGGGAATATGTGCCAGTTCCTGTCGGGCGCGGGATAAAGGTTGATCGCGGCGTAATGAACCGTGTACGATTGACCTTACAAAATCGACAAGAGAATGGCTGTAATCTGTACATTCAGGAACGATACGTGTGTTCGTCACCTCTACCGTACTTTCTAACGCGGCTCCTAAGACACTTTCTAAGACCCAGTGTCATTATTTTGTACAACTATGCGCGCAAGAAGAAATTCGCTTCGCGTGAAATATTGACGATTACGCGAAATGACAGATACACACCGAGAAAGAATACGCCGGTTTTATCATCCAAGACCCGTCAATTATTTTAATATATCTATATTTCTTTCAATTTTATTATATCCGTCGATGAGTTTTCCAAAACTTGTTTACATTTTCCAAACTGTTTTGTAATCGTGAAAATCAATTATTGCTTTTTGATTGATTTCGAATCATGAATCATTATCAATTGTACTTTTTATATATTTTTTTTCTTGACATTTATTTATCAACTTTATCAAATTATCGATAGTTTCTTATTTTCACACGAATATCTGAATTTATGTATTAAAATGTAAATTTCCTTTCGTACTGTATTCTTCGGAAGATCTTTTATTATGACGCTTTTGTTATTATGGTCACGCGAATATTTCAGTTTAAAAACTCTAAAAATACGAATTTTGTTTGTTCGACTTAATTTTATAAGTTCAAATTAAACCATGTCAGACCAGGTACTGACAATGGTCGTCGATCGATATTGTACCAGTGCTGGTACTTGAGTATAACCGGTCAAATGCCGATCGTTATTCTGTCACTGGTCGCCAGTTCAAAAACAACCGTTGGCATATTTCCGGCATATTATCGGCTCAATCTTTACGTTCTTTGCTTAACAAAAATGGTAGGTAGCAATTTCTTGACACAATAAATGTAATACTTATTTCGTTGATGGACTTTACGAACCAATATTTATCAGTAGTTTACTAATAACGGCTCATTAATGGCCCAGCATCGCGCCAATAATCGGCAGCCAACGGTCGTCTACTGGTCGCCAGTACTGGGTCTTCGATGCGCCAGTGGAAAATTTCCGCCTGAGAACGTGGAAATCGTCATAACGAATAACCTTTGCCTGCTTCATTTTCAACCGTCTCTTACCATAATAAATAATACACATTTGAATTTTTGTTCGAAATAAGTCGTACGAATAAATGGCTACACAAAAGTACTCTCCATTGTACATTTTACGTAACGTCCCGAATGGAAACAGCAGATTTTTCCCCAACGCAATATACAGTCGTAAATTTGTTTCAAATAAATGTACGTTGATATTCAATGATCTCGTGCGAAAGGTTAACATCACCGGAGAGCAGTAGTGCAGATACAATATGCTTTCGCAGAAATATCTTCGGCGTGACATTTGCATTCTCCTCGTGGTTTACCTACTTTGGGTCCGCGGTCGCTTTCGCTATAAGCGCATTATTATAGTTCCTTCTGACTCATTCCGATTATTGGAACGGACTTTCGTGAATCACGATAAGTCATTTTACATCTGTTAAGAAAACATCAATATTAATGATACATTTCTTATCCGACATTTTCAAAGTCGTAATCCCTCGAATATTTAAAACGGAACTTTCATTAATAACGCCGCGATCGGTTAATGAAGACGTCGTAATGAAGCGCCGTTTATAAACCCAATCAATTACAATTCGTGACGGTAATTAACGGAGGACTAACGTTAGATTAACGTTATGAATTATACGTTCCTTTTGCGCTAATAAATCTCGAATCAATCTCGCGGATGCTTCGAAAAGCAGCACACTATTTTCCCAAGAAAGCTTCGTTTGTGCTGTAATTAAACGAATTCGAGGGCAGTGTTTAAGGGGATTGGTTTCCATCAAAAATCGGTCTTACGAGATAATTAATATAGACATATAATGTTGATTCTTAAATATTTGTTATTTTTGACGTGCAAAGGTAATTGCTGAATGATTTGCTTAAAAGGTTATGGTGATACACGAATTTAAGAGGCGTTCTGACAAGTTAATTTTTGTAAAAAATGAGTTATTGAAAATGCAACGCGTATTTTTGTGCAAAATGTGTTCTTTCAACATGCTCGTAAAATTTTAAGTCAATACTCCAAGAACTGTAGAAGTAGATGCAATTACTGCATAAGGGTTAAGTGCCACTTTGT
The DNA here is from genome assembly GCA_022817565.1 of Chromoteleia sp. ZL-2020. NCBI lineage: Eukaryota > Metazoa > Arthropoda > Insecta > Hymenoptera > Scelionidae > Chromoteleia > Chromoteleia sp. ZL-2020. The sequence goes on from JABFPC010000177.1 coordinate 5,761, forward strand.
CTGTATTATCAAGCATAAATTTATGTAAAAAAAGGAATTGTGTGAAAACAATTTTGTAACACAATTCTTCATTGTTAATTTCGAATTCGATGTTATTACTGCACAAAGAACTCCGATAATTGGAAAATTCCTGATTTTCCATACCCTAATTTTTATGAAATACAAATCTTCATAACCTACGAGTATTTCAAAATTTGTACAATATTATAAATATTTTATTATTATATTTGTTTAATTACACACACACACACATATATATATATATATATATATATATGGTATATAAATTTTTTTATAGAGCTGGTTTTTAATGATAATTCTTTCCTTTAACTTAAGAACATTACATATATAATTATATGATATTTTAAGTAGCCAAACACTTAAAATGACCTACTTTTGATCTCATTGGTTAATTAAATATGGCGCACATTTTCTCAAAGAGATTCAGTTTTACATTTACCAACTTTTTCAAAATCATTGTTTTATGGTCTGAATGTGGAGATTGGAAAACTAAACGAATCCGAGCGAAAGACAGTCTCATTTTCCACGAATCATTGATTTTTGCAAGAAAAACAGAAAAAAGACTTCATAAATATCAATTTTCAAATCTGCACGTTCGGGTCAAATAACAATCTCTTGGAAACGAGATTATGCAATTATAACTTAAATATACAGATATTTGTTTTGGAAAATGTTCTCCACAGTCGTATAAAGTTACAAGTTTAATTACAAGTTTAATTAGTAAATAGGATCGAAGATAATTACTTCCACTAATTATATAATTTCCGATATAATATGTTATAATGCGCGTTTAAACGTATCGCTAATAAAAAGTGATAGCATTATATTAATTTGGTCAGAAAAACTACGCTGGCGGAGTGTTTTCATCGACGACGCGGCAGGGTATTTTCGTTAACGGCCGCGACGACCGCGTCGCGGACAATTGTAAAAATGTCGCTTTATTGGGCGCATTAAAGGATTCCGTCGACGATGCCGGCTCGTAAATCTTGCACGCCGGTACAGTTATGATTGCTGCAATCAATAACACGCGCTTCTTAAAGCGATTCCGGAATCGTTAAATAAACTGCGACACGCCTTCTGTTACGATCTCATTATACGACGGTATATTACGACGGAAGTGCTTAGCATCCTGTAATATCGCGTAACCGTGAAACGCGTATCACAAAGCACGCTCAACGGCCGAGCTAAGGTGGTACGCCGATGCTGGTATATTGACCGCTTAGGTTCTGTTAGTGAATTATTCCCCGAGCCATTCACACAATTGAAAGAAACAGTTCGCTAAAAGAACAAAGGTTTCGTTAAACCGGCCTCGCAATTTATTGGACGGAGCTGCTTTATTTTATTCGTCGACTTCTTTCAAGAATATGAATAAATTATTCGGTCGTTTTCTGTGAACAATAAAATTTTAATTAAAAGAGAAAATTGTATACCTTCAAAGGCAAATGTTTTACAATTCGAAGTAAAAATAAAATTACACTAGATAAAGTAACTAAACTGTAAAAGAAACAAATAAATATTTTCAGCACTGGTATATTTTAATAAACCTTATGGAATGGCGTAAAAATTTAACGTGCGTTGATTTATTTAAATGTTTCATTCATAAATCGTCATTTAAATAGTAAATATCACGCATCTCGTGTAAAATTATGAATAAATAAACAATATTCTTGAAAAATGCGTTAAATTTTCTAAATAAACGACAACAATTTAATTATTTGTTCGTCCCTTTTCGTATAATTATCTTTTATATCTATCTCGTGATAATATTTTATGGCAAAAATTATAAAGATGGCGCGGCCCAATTCAAAAATTCCATAGCTTTTTCGTAACCGAAGAAACAAGCAGCATTTGCTGGGAAAGCCCTAATCATCACAGGTGCACAACCTTTATAAAAAGCTGCAATTCCTTCTTCTTTTAACATATGTCTAAATACTTCTCGTACATTTTTATACATTCCTTCTGGCGCTGAAATAAAAAAGTGAACTTTTAACATAATTAAAGTTAATTTATCATAACCTTCCATGCAAGCATTACTTATAAATTCCAAAATTTCATAATGAAATTTTGTAGATGGATTAAAAAATAATAACATTCAAATATAAATATTGAATATAAGAAATATATTTACCAGTTTGAAGTCGACTCTTTGCAACATCTGCTGGCATACACACCACCCAATTCATAATTCCAGCGCAACCTCCTGCAAGTACTGTCGACAACATTCCAAGTTTTTTACCTTCGGGATTCATGAATCTTTGCAGACATTCGTACGTCATATAATAAGTTCCACTTGCTGGTACGTCTATAAAAAATATTATCTTGTTATATTTTTACATTTACACGTCAAAACTAACAAAGATCAGTCATTTAAATTTTATTTAATTTTATATATAATATTTTTCACGAATAAGTTTTATTGAAAAACATTCAAGTACAAAATTTCGACAAGTATAGTGAGTGATCATTTCAGACAAAATTAAGATTTATATAAACAGTAATTAATAATAGAAAGAACATGTGTGGGTTGATAGATATAAAACATCCTGTTAGTTATATGATAATAACCATGAACGCGAACAGATAACAGTTAACAATACTTGCTAGTTTCTGTTGGCTCATTGTAACGTAAAGTTTAAAATAGGGACTTGTTTGAGACTCCGAGACACCATTCATTCAGCATGGTCGTCATCCTTGTTTGGATGCTCCTTTCAATATTGGTAAGTAACTCAAAAACTTATGTATAAGTTACAATACTAAACAACTAAGACTATTTTGAATTATCAGCATCAGTTTACGACCCAAGTAATTGATGTTGGAGGTGAATGGGACATAAATTGTCCCCAATCATGTTCCTGCCAAATCCCCAGATTTTACGACTTACCATTGAATCAGTGGTTAAATCCAACAAAAGATGATCCGGTAAATTTTAAATATAGGAAAAATATTAAAATAAAAGTAGTCTTATTATGACCTATTAAAATCACTTACTAAAAATTTTAAAAAGAAATAACATACTTATTCTATAGACAAAATAAAATTCTTTATGTAAATTAAACTAATTCATATTAAATATAGTAGTAATCATAGTAAAATGTTCAACAGAGGTATAAACCTCTCTGGTATCTCGATCTGCAGATAATAAATATAAACACATGAATAAGTAGTACGATCATTTAATAGAAAGAACTACTTTAAATTGAAGAGTTGTTAGTTTAAAAAGTTAATTTAAGAAAACGAATAAATAAAAACAATATCAGACTTTTCTAACTACTGGAATGCTTGGCTAATTGCAACAATCTAAAAGTCTTATCTAGAAAAATTCTACGCCAACGAAAACTATTTAGCTGACGAATTTCTCAGATCTGCAACGTGCATAATAACTGAAAATCCATCGAAGCTGCTGGCTCAGTTACCATCTAATTTGCAGGTACAAGTCTAATTATAACTTCTTATTAAATTTGATCTTGAAATATCATAAAAAGTATATTATCTTCAGGCATTTACTATTCTCGAATCAGGAAATGGAAACGAAGAAATAGCTTTGAGATCCGAAGATCTGCAACGTTTTACGGAACTAATAGCTTTGGATATTCAGGGAATGGAACGTAATGAAAATAACACCAATTTCTACAACGAGACTGTGACTAAGAGGAGCAGGAACAAAGGTGGAATAGTCATGACCGTGGACACATTGTTGCCTCTAGGTCTGAACTTGCTCTATCTCAATCTCGAAAGAGTAACCTTGACAAGTCTCGGTCTTATTAACAAGAATAAAGTTAACTTAGTAGTCGAACCAATAAACAGTTATGGAAAAGAACAGGTCGATGATGTTAGAACCAATACTTCGATTTCGTCGGTTGCCAATCAATCAACGAAAAACGGACACAGATTAATTTTTCTAAGCCAACAAAACGCGGATGGAAATGAAGACAAGGAGATTTTACCATATGACATTTATAAGCAAGAACTCGAAGGGTATAGGGAAACCGGTGGTTTGTTCACTGGACTCAGTGCTTTGACGCACTTGCGAGTGTATGACTGTGCTTTAAAAAACATATCCTGGCACATGTTTGACGGTCTTGAAAATCTATTGTATTTGTCTTTGGAGAAGAATGACCTGAAATTCATTCCAGAATTCTGCTTTTTTGGAACGCCAAAATTGAGGACGTTGTCTCTGGCTCGAAATCAGCTATTGACGTTGTCGAGTGTGGATCTGGCAGGGTTGTTGATGCTAGAACGACTCGATTTAAGTGGAAATAATCTGACATTTTTGTCAGAACTTTCCTTCCCGCCTTTTCCAGCATTATGCATCGCAGACTTTCGTGATAATCCATTTGATGACTTATTCCCAAAGTAAGCATTATATATTTAAGAATTTAATTTATATAAAATTAATTTTGCCTTTGATTTTTAATACGTTGTAATTACTTATTTATCTTATAATTTATAATATATATTACTTTATAAATTTCTTATTTGACATTCTATTTAGCAGTTCAAAAAGTTAATATATTTTAAAACATTCTTTTAGGACTTTTGAGATAATGAATAAAACTACGGGACTTTACATCGGTGGACATGGCTCAAAAATAAAGTTGCAAAAGAATTCGTTTCTTGGTCTGCGAAACTTGGAAGTGCTCCACATTTTTGACGTAGAAGTACCT
>JABFPC010000178.1:0-10442 GCA_022817565.1 Chromoteleia sp. ZL-2020
CATTTGCTTTTTAACCTGAGCAAATGATTCATTATATTGAAGTTTAATTTATTCGAATTGAATAAGTGGTACAAATTTTATTTTTTACTGAATTAATTCTGCAAATTATAAATATATTATTTTTTACATCATTAGGAAACAGTAGGCAGTAGTGACGTTATTTTTTGCTACTTATCTTCTAATAATACATATATTCTATAATAATGCATCTTTCGATTTATTATGTTTTTAATTTATTGAATATACGGTATCAATTTTAATGACATTATTTTATCGTAATTCAAAAAGATATATATTTGTTATTTTTAGAATGTAAATGGCGTAGTATTACAAATTCCCATGCCAGGACATGTAATAAGTTCGAGTATGATTGACTCAACAAAAGAATCAATAACAAAATTAGAAGAATTATTTTATAATCATGATGTCGTATTCTTGCTGCTGGATTCGAGGGAAGCTAGATGGCTGCCTACTGTTTTATGTGCAGCTTATAATAAAATAGGAATAAATGCAGCATTGGGTTTTGATTCGTACACTGTCCAACGTCTTGGTACAAGGAATCATTTGATCGCTACATCGCCAGATTTAACAATACAAAATCCTATTGGTAAAGATCTTGGATGTTATTTCTGTAACGATGTGACTCAACCTGGAAATGTGAGTTAGTTATCATTTATATGTTAAAATTGTACGATCATAAACATTATACAAGGTAGTCCATTTAAAATGTTATCAGGAAATATCTCTAAAACTAAGCATCCAATAAAAAAACTGTTACTTATGAAACTTATCAATGAAATTCATAATACCGTGACCCTCATTGTACATAACATGTTTAATTATAACAGTTTTTTTACAAGATACTTAATTTTCGAGACATTTTTCGATAAAATTTTAAATAGAGTACCCTGTAAATATATAGTATAAGCATAATTACAGGTTAAAGAAAAATTCTGCAACCATGTATTGTACACCTGTATTAATAGTGTACATAAATTTACAAAACATGGTTTTGAAAATTGATATTTATGAAAATTATCTCTTATCCTAAAAATCAAAGTATTAAGAAATGTGTATAATTACTTTTACAGAATCCCAATAAGTTGCAAATTAAAAAAATTTTTAATAGAAGATAATATATTTAATATACAATTTCCGATCTTATGTTTAATCATAGAATGTAGCAATTAATTTGAGATGCTAATGATACAAGATATTTTTATGTAAGATTAGTTTAGTTTTTAAAAGGTTGAAAAAATTGTTTAAATATATAATTCAAAAAGTGGATGTGTATTATATTTTAGAAATGAGATTCTAGTATGAATATTGCACAATGTTATACACAGAAAAAGATTTACTTACAACGAACTTTAAAAGAATACTTAATTTATGAAAACAAATTTTAAGACAGTGTAATAAACATTTTGGAAAATCATATTCATTAGAATTGTAAGAGGTAATTGATAAAAAAGTATACATTTTATCCCTACTTTGTTAAAAGTATAATCATTCTTATGTGAAATTTTTTCTACGTGCAAAAATTTTGTTTGACGAACAAGAAACGTGGTTTTAAGCATATAAACTTAAAAATAATAAGTAAAAACTTCGATTTAAGTTATCTTTTTGGAGAACATTTGCAGGGATTCTCTAAGAGGGAGGGTGCCAACTGAAGTATGCGACATGAATAGCAATTCGTTTCACAAATTGTGGAGATAATGTGAAAAGGTGGCGACTTTCTACTACAATTTGAAGAAACATATTTCAGGCACGAAAAGCATCGTCTTCACCTGCGCTGACGATATATTCGTAATTGGCTTAGGAATTTACCTAAACACCGGAACTAGCATGACGTTTTTCATGCCATCGGATCTTAAAAGTCCGGAGAAATGTGTCGAAATCCTTCAAACTTTGAACGTAGGATTAATAATCCCCGCAAAATGTTGTTTAGAATTTGGGAGAGAAAAATTCTTTACGATATACGTAAGAGCGAGAACGGTCTAACTTGTCGACCACAGTTCAGAACCACTTAGAAACTGATAAGGAAAACAACGTAACAAAAATAGCCTCTTAATGACTGTCTGGATGATAGAAAATTTCTGATACGATAAAGTCAAATAAAGAGTTAATCTGCCAGGAGGAAGAGCTTTCACTTTATCCAGGACAAAGAAATTACATATTTCCAAATTAAAAACAATTTTAAAAACTGCATTGTGAAAAGAGAACAAGAGAAGAGAGACTATAACCCGAGAAATGGAGCTATTTTTTATTTGTTGATAAGTTTAGAACTCTAATCAGATTAATATACATATACATATAATAGTGTAACTCTGAATAACTGTAATGCGGTTTTCGTTGGCAAAATCCTACCCTATCGATAAGTATACAAATAAATAACTGGTACGACACAAGGGTAACGAAGAAACGGTTGAATTTGCTAAAAAGGACGCTACCGAAATAAGCATAACCATTCGCAAGGAGATTGGAATATTCTATAAAGAAAGCATCAGCAAAACAGAGCAATGGACCAATAAGATACAAACCAATTGAAACTAGCGATACAATGAAAATAATTGTAGGTGCAGTATCTTTTGAGACGATAACTCAATATTTGCACCAATAATTACGCTTATTTGCGCAATGCAACTTAAGATATTACCATTATAAAAAAGGACAGATTTCCAACCCCAACTATAAATGGTGTAAAAAAGAGGACAAAAACTACTTATCACATTCTTTGTCAATATCACGGGTTAGTGACAATTAAACGAGGGATACTTGGCTCAGGATTACTAAATCCTGAAATTTTTGAAGAGGTTGGCCTACACGAACTGCCGTGTTTCTACAAGGCAATAACTCTTGAACCAAACATCTGACAATAAAAGGGGATGGGTACAATGACTTATAGCTGAGTTCTCTTGAAATCTCAAGGACTATAATCCCCATTTTAATATATTTTATAGTATTATTACTAAGATATACATTAAATCGTTTATAATAATTTATTAACAATTAATTTTATTTATCATCATTTTTTTATGAACACGAAGTTCTGGTCTTGCAATCCTATGCTCCGAACAGAGTTCTTCTGTATCTGTAAAATAAATCATTTTACTGAGAGGTTTGTTTAATATGAAAGATGAATTTCAAGAAAATAATTAATTGTTTTTATCATTTACGAATAATAACAGTTAAAACAAATGTTAATAAATTATTATATAAGTAATTATTGCATTTAAAAAAATATTAACAATGTTTTTGCTTGTTGTATTTTACAATTTTGCTGATTCAAACCTAACCATAATAAATATACCCAATGAAATGATAAATTAAGATAAACAAATAAGTGTAAAAATAGATAATTAGAATTGCTAGTATGAGAGCAATTTTTGACTTGTTCGTATTTACATCACCTTAACGTCTGAAAGATATAAAAAGGTATATAAAGTCAAATATTTCTCGGATCACACAATCACCAGAACATACAAGTAATCGTTCGATGAAGAGAAAATTGACGATAGCTTTTGTAAAAATAGCAAGAGAGGACTCAGGAGATGGCAAAAACTATTGTCGACGGTACTAGAAAGACTACGGCATTTTATAGCGCGTGCACTCGGCGTTTCACCCGAAGGGTTTCGTTCAAGCAGATTGCAAAATTGAAGGGCGGTTTGGACGAACCAATCAATGACAAATATGACTACATCGACAAATATTATAAATAAATCGACATAAATGTTACAACTAGAATAAAAAAAACTATTCTTTGTTCCAATAAATTTATAATTAAATAAGAATTTGTTATTTAATTATTATTCATTAATTTCTTATAATAAAGAAATAGAAAATCTTTTTTTTTTATTATTATTATTTTATTATCTCTTTATACTCGTTATTAAGTTTCGTTTCCGAAACATTACAAATCAACCATCTGCATTTGAATGCTAGTAAAAATATCATCGATGTTGTAATTATTGATTACAATAAATACATTATCAACATCAAATATAATTTAATATATTACGTCAAATGAAAAGTTTGTACTTAGAAAATTAAATAATGCATTGTAACGTGTATGTTGTATGGTTTTTCTTATAATTTGATGTGTCTTACGCAAACGTAACTCAAATTAATTAAGGAAAGTTCGAAATTTAACGGTCAAATTTCTTAAGCAAGTATACTTCATTCGTTAATCAGAAGGGAAATTTGGTGCAGGAATTCATGCACAAGAAACCTATATTATTTCGCGCAATTTCCGTTCTCTATGCACGTTTATACAAATGTCGTATCGCCGTTATTATTACAATGATTATTATTATTATTATTATGTATTATTATAAATGTAATTTAATGAATCGTAATTGATTAATAGTTATTCGCTTTATGTCAAATTTGCATTACACGCAGGCATTATATTATAGATGAATGACCACTACAGCGCAATTCATAAACAATGCATTAAAAATTCAAATGCAGTAGATCAAAGTTGAATTCTATATGCACTTGAAACAGTCATAAAATTGTTCGTGAAATGCATAATCAAATTTGCGGTTAAATCTATCGGATTATCTAATTATATCACTTTGTTTTCATGTATCTTTAATCGAATCAAACTTTCATTTGAATAAATCACGTTAAAAGTTGAGTTAGCTAAATTGATCAAATTTTTCATTCCGAAGACAATGCATTCGTTGCGAAAATAGTGATTAAAAAATGTTGCTCTTATGACGTCAATATAACTGTAAAATGTAAATGGTAACAGTCGCGTGATAAATTGATGAAGTTTAATTTGATTTCAAAATATGTTCGATTCTAATCGGACAATCTAATTAAGTACGCGCGTTAAATTCATTACAGTTACAGTTAAATAGACGAAAAGGATTTTTACTGAATAATTTGTTGATAACAATCGTTTTCGTTATAAACTTCGTACGTGCATTGAAAAGCAAAAGCGAGGCGGCGACGCGGGGTACTATTCGAGCGAATATTTTCAGTTTGTTAAAAGGTAATATGAAGGAAATGAAATCCTCAACTGTTTATGGCACGTGCAAGGGTGGTCGCGACGCGACATATTACAAGGCGCATTGTGATGCTTTAAAATATTTTGCTTCGAGTTGTGATAGTAAAACGGGTCTTTATAATGTGACGTTACTAACGATATTACTTTTGGCGGAAAATGAAGGCTTTTATTAGGCAAAAGATTGACGTTTTTGTGGATAAATAAATGTTTATGGCCGAGCCATTCGCGTATCATTTTCGAATTTTATAATACATTAATATAAATCTGTCATAAAATAGTAGCTACACATTCAAATTTATTTCATGATCCCGACGTTAAAATGTCACTCGTTGTTCCGTTATTTAATAGTTCTGCGCTAAGTTCATTGCAATGGCCTGACTAAAAAGTGTCATTACACGTTGGAAAAAAATATTTTCGTTTTGTTGATCCATTTAATTTTATTAGCATATGAATAAACGTACTTTCATTTTGCTGCGGAACATTTATTACAGTTTTGCATAAAAATGGTGATATTTTTTATCTCAATTTTAAAATGTTGTGTAATAAAAAAAAGTTTTTTTAAAATATTACACGATTTAACTGTGCATTAATGACAACCATTTGAACTTTACAACAAAATTGTCTAGGCTTTCGAATAAGCGAATAAGCGAATAACCGGCTAACTACGGCTAACCAGATTCGCAAAGTCCGGTGTCCGTCTTTTCAATTAGTAATTATTACGCGTTATTCTTATTATTATCACTCATTTACCGAATAACGAATGAATATTTTATTGTAAAATGACGAATGTAAAGCTGTACAGTCGATTATTATTCGATTATTATTCGATTATTATTCGATTATTATTCGATTATTATTCAGCGCAGGCAATAAAACTATGTGTAATAATAATTCTAAAATATGATTTTCGAGAACAAAGAATGAGGCATTAATAATAACAATATATTATTGCGGCATATAAAAGGGTTGATATATTTCCGTAAAATTAGAGCAGCGCGCGAATTTGCATAGGGCGCATAATAATTTCTAGTTGAGCTGCGATTTATGAAAAGCAGTATTTTGGGGGGAGAGAAGGGGCAATCCATAACTAGCATTTAACCTCGTTCACGGGTCGCCACGGAGATCGGTCGATTTAATATTGGCAAAGACTCGTAGCCTACTCCCCCGCGTGACACGTCACGCACATTCGCGTACCCTTATATGTATAATTCGTCTATATTTGCGAAAGGGAGCCCACCTCTAAAGCCAAGCGACGCATTGTTGCCAAATTTTGATACAATTTCCGATTAAAATGTATCGCAGTCAGGTAAGGCAACCGAATATTGGACGTCTCTTGTCAAGTTTAATTAATTGAAATTGACAACAAACGCGGAGAAAAATACTTTTGTACCAAGTGCAGCATTTGATGCCGACACAACAAAATATGTAACGTGTAAAACACGCTAACGGGACATATTATTACTATTACAAAATAACCTTTATTATTACTATTATATAATAATAATATTCAACTCATTTATTAATATTATCGTTGTTGTTATTGTTATTGTTATTGTTATTGTTATTGTTATTGTTATTGTTATTATTATTATTATTATTATCGTTAGTTTAATTTAATAAAAATATGTGCGACGGTACAAAACCATAGAAGAATTTGGCTAAAAATTGCATTCTTTCGTAAAGTATTTTACGAAAATATTTGTGTGATTCGAAAAATGTTTCATATCACATTGCACAATAGAACGTAAATTCAACGCACAAACGTTGAACTTAAATTTTTCTTAGTTTTTGTTTTATATCGTTTAATCAAAGTCGTTTAATCAAAAATATGTCAGTATTCAATATTTTGCTCGTGCATTGTACGAGTGTAGCCGTGTAGCAAAAACTATTAATTTCTCTGTAAATTGTTGCGCATTAGTAAAATTTATGGAAATTTATACAGAAAATAGTAAATGTTCTTCAATCTACTTTTTTATACTTTTATATACGTAATTTAATGGAGTAATAAATATTAAACGGAATTTTAATTTAACTATTAAAATATCTTATATCGATTTCATGAATAATATAAATAACCAATTTGTATATAGTTTTTGCAACTTTAATTGCACTGCATTATAGAGAACACACGAAAGTATTAAAAAGCGCAAGAAAACATTTTCATTTCAATATTTAACCGTATATCCAATCTCCCATTAAAATGTATTTACCTTATACCTTGCGTTGTTACCAATTACAGTACATCTTGTCAATTATATACGACATAAAATACGCGCAGAAAAAGTTTATTCGAGTAATCTTTGTCTATTTTCGTTCCAAAAGTGCATTGCTAATCATTTTATATTGCTAATATTTTTGATACCGACTTCAAATTTATTTGTTCGACACGTTCGCGGACGGACTGAATTTGGGTAGGGTATTGATACGAAGCACCCTGAATAAACTTAATTTCAACGTTTGTTAAATGAAATGCGACAAGAGTTTTTTGATACATCTTACATGTAGAAACGGATTCTTGTCTGTACGATGAACATAGACTAGGCAGATAAATTTGGTTACAAGTTTTTTTTTTATCGTGTTATCTATGAAAATTAAAGAAAGATAATGTACTGCATACGCAGTACAGCAAATCGTTTAAATATAATATCTATGCGATATAAATCATTGAACAATATAAAAATGCAGTATAATTATTTAACATCATATTGAATTCAATACAAAACACAACGCGAGCGACAAAATGTATTATAAACGATTAAAAATATATTTCTTTGCGAACAAAAGAATAGAACTATTACTATACGGGTATGTGACGTACAAAAAGACAATATTGCTTTATTCCCCGCCGAACCCCTAAGGGCAACCGAAGAACCACTTTGACTGAAAGTATAGTTCAAAATTGCTGAATTATTTAGACATTAGATGTTAGCACAACATCCGCTGATATGATTTAAAAAGTAATGGCAAAAGCACCGGGCTTCCGAACGGCGAAATACAAAAATGTAGAGACCTAAATTTCGATTCCTCCTTTTGCTCATTCTCACTGAAATCTGCATTTTTGGGGGATTCCACCGAACGAGATACGACGCCACGAAGCTTAGAGAGCAAACGAGAACCGATCCCCAATTGTCATTGCAAGTCCTACAAAATTTGCCTGCTTTCCACCACTAACGTTAACTTATGACTTTATTTTGTCCAGAACGTCGACTTGCGTACGACCGTTTCTTCAATTTGTTCTAAAAATACGTGCATATTAACAAGAACGAATTGCATCGTCGTGATTTTGTAAGAAAGGGGAGCAGTTGGAATAATATAATATTATACAATGTATATATCCGCTTCGTGTATTAACGTTATGGATTGGAGAACTGCAAGGCTGGATTGCGTATTTCAGCAAGCTGGATATACGAGAGCACAGTTTGTATGTAATTCGAGTAATGGATGAGCAAATTAATAAGATTCTTTATAGCGGTTGCCTTTGTATGATAAAGTTGTGAGAGTTAATTCCCACTGATTTATTGTAATTTATATTCTTGAGGATGAGTTGCGTGACGGATCAAATTGGATGTATTCGTATGATTTAAATGCACATTTTTTGTACTAGATACACAACGCTATTATTGAAGTTATATTTTCAATTACGATTTGAAATATAGGGACAAATGAAAACTTTACTTTATATTACAAAGGAACCCGTGCGATTATATAGTCTTGTGAATTATTGTACACCTAAATCACCTCGCTCCTCGCTAAGAAATACGAATCTTCATAAATTTTTATACACAAGAAATAAATGTAATTCTATAGTCAAATTTATCGTCAGTTTTAGTAACATTATTCTTCGTGCAATCATATGTACATACGTATATATGTACAATTTTTAGAAGTTGACGTAATTTCTGAAGAATAATACTTTCCCTTTTTACCACGATGATCAATTTTCTTGTAAAAATTGTAATCTTCGGACGTTTGAGTCGTACAAATATTCATTACTTTTTAATTAAAATGGAGACTACAAAAACATTAATTGGATTTGCCGATCACTATCGCTGCAATTTGAATATAACTCGGTTAAACATTAGTTTAATGATTCTAATTCAATTATTACACTTTACACGGTATTCTGTATAGTTTTCGAAAGGAATACTATGGATTATTACATATCCGCATAAATCTGATAAAGCCACGTTATATTTGCTTTATAAAATCAGATTTTGATTTAGTAATGATGAACCTATAAATCAAGTGTATCGAATCTGATCGGACTTTAACAAAGCCGAGATTAAGAACTATTACCAATCGTAACAAGTTACTTGATCAAATCGTCCCACTTAATCAGATTAAAGTTAATCGAATTCTAATATAAAATGCGTCATTAATGAGACCAAAGCGAACAAAGTCGCGGCAATGATGATTGTTTTCAAAAAAATCGTTAACCCCGTTCCGTCGTTGGAGAAGAAAAAAAAAGGTTTTTCGAGTCGACGACGCACCGTTATTTCATCGTGTATTTTTAATAAGAACGCACAATCATTCGAAGGGATATTGCCGTGATATTTGAATTATGAAAGTTGTAAACCGAAAGCCATTATATTGTAATCTTGATGCATCCTTCAAACGATTGTTATGCATTGTTTACGAGAAGCTCAAAAACTGTCGAATCGCGAGTGAATGAGTAAAAGCCGCATCCCGCGAGTTTATTTTGATCGGCGAAAAGCCAAAAAAAGGCAACAAAATCCGACCCCCGCCCCTCGACCCACCCCGCCACTTCGTCTAAAAATACGTAATGAATGATCGCTTGTCAAAACTGAATGGAAAATGTAAGACTCTCATTATAGCGTGCGATGCATTAAATGCATGCGCGGAGGCAAATAGAAAATAAATCATTTTTGACAGTTTGACGTGTAATTGTTGGGATATCATAATTTCGCGGCGGATCGTGCAAGTTTGATGTCAACGGCGCGAGTAAAAATATCGGAAATGGAGTTTAGTTGATTATCGAAAGACGACTCATTAGAAATGTATTCGTTCTCGTGCGATTTGGAAGCGTTACAGGAGTTCGGTTCGACTCGCGTATTAGTCCGATATCCGTGTTAATCGGGTAAAATGCGTTTAATCATTCAGCGGCCACTTCATTTCGAATAGGGGGCGCTTCGTGTTATTTGGACTAAATAAACGTGATCCATATTTTCGGGATCCCTACGATTAAATCGATATTTAGATTATTGACTCGGCACAAACCTTGTTACAATGAGCAATTCATTCGCGATGTTCGGTTCCTTTTTTTCCATTTCAAGTTTATCTTTTTCACGCCGCTCGTAAACTTTTTCATATTTTCGTAATTATATATACTTCGGTTGCGAACAATTTTCAAATCGTTACATTCGTACAAATCGAATAATAAAAGTAAGTTTGAAGAATAAAATTGAAC
>JABFPC010000179.1:0-10427 GCA_022817565.1 Chromoteleia sp. ZL-2020
ATTTAATAATATGAACGAAAAAAAAACGTAGGTCAGCAACAGTACGTAAAAAAAAACAACGTGGTGAATAAAAAATCACGGAATACCGTCACAAATCCATCTTTTTAAATCAATTTAAATTGTGTTTTGTTTTTTAATACGTTGGTTTTCTTTTTTTTGCTTTTTTTTTTTTTTTTATAACAACGCGCGCTTTAATTGACGCGTAAAGCGTTCACAAAGAATTTTTCAATTGTCGTCGTTAATAGTCTGCAGACCCGTTCGAGGGTATGAAGTGGATTGTATTTGAATTTGAAGGGTCATACCACGGTTCCTAAGTATCAGAAACTGGTAACGCAATGAAAGATACTTGTACTGCGTGACAATTTTTAACAGTTGATTTGAAAGTTGAAAAAAAGAACGGAAAGAGGAAACGCTTCGATCTTAAACATTGTTGACCGGATTTTCATCAAATCCACTCGTATAAACGTTATATGGAAGCATTTTATTTTATATTTTTCACATTCATGTTTTATATAACATTTGCGTATTTATTATATTTATTAGGATTTAGTTTAGGAAATCGTGCACTTTTAACGTATTTTCCTTATTGACAAAGATATCTTCTGAAAATAATACGATTAATGCGACCATTTTATCGTCGAACTTTGAACGAAAGTACATTCAAATTTAAATTATAATGACGTACTTCAGAAAGAATTAACCATGACATTAGCTTGCATCCCGGAGCTAATAATACGAATCAAATTAGATGTCCAAGGAAAATATAAATTCGAAATAATGCTTTGAGTGTTAGACTTATGAGTGTAGCTGCGTTTCTGCTGACAAACAGAGATTATCTAGACGTCGTGATGCAGTAATGGCCATGTTTTGTCAGAATACCATTAATTAGAAATAAGAGTTGCACAAAGCAACTCCGACAAAGACGTAAGGCCAATTACTTGTTTATAATGAAAATAAGAATTGAGTTCTAACGAAAACAGAAAAATAAAAACAAAATACATGCAGATGTGTATATATTTATTATATTTATTTATAAATAACCTTAATTATAAAACTGTGTATAATTGGGTTAAATAATTTATGTACAATTTATATACCTTATGTAATTTCTTATAATATATATATATATATATATATATATATATATATCCTTGTATAAAAATAATATAGGAATATACATTCTACGTTGACGTTAATTGAACTTGAGCCTGATATTTTAATAACGAATTAATCTGAAATGTCTAAAATGTCACAATTAAGTGTACTGTATCGAATAAACGTAATTTTAGTCAAATAAAATATTTGATTGAGCGAAAAAATGTTGGAACTCAAAAGATAAGGCTCAAGTTCAATTTCCCTCAATGTCAGAAAAACTGTTTCCCTATTTCATTATCAAGCAAGATTAAATATAACGAATGTATAAATCATGTTTAAAATACATAAAAATAGATCTAACTCTGATGGTTTTCAATACGTCATTCAATACATCAATCATTAATTGATGAAAACATAAACGAGTCGTATATAAATTACGAGTAAATAATTCCATTATGTATAGTTTCAAAATTAAAATGTAATTTTTGCAATAACCGATTGTATAATTTTTACGCGAATTTATGTACAGTTTTCTTTTTCACACGAATGTTTTGATCACAAATGCAATCAGTGTCTAAACCGTGTCTTCGACAGATTTTTTGACGTATTAATTCAAAGCACATTCGTCATGAAATTATCCACTTCACGCGACCGTTTCAAAATTATCCAGGTAAATTGCAACCTTGACAGTAATCGCATCACTGTTTCAACCGTCAATCTAAATTATTCTCTCACATTTCCCAAATTTAGTCGTTTCAGTATTTAATTGCCAGTACTAGATTCCCGCATGACAATCATTTATGCATACCTACAAAGTGAGACATTTACAACTTCTACAATAAAACGTTTCGATCGAAACCAGAAGTGTTGTAATCTTTCGCGCGTTACGTGTAACGACATTTCCATCATACGTGCCTACAGTGAATTACGTTTAATGTCGTAACGTAATATCATTTACTCATAAATGCAAGCCCGATCGGCTGATCGATTAAATAAAATTTTATTGCAACGTATGTCACATATTTTTATTCGCGAAGGAAGTTTGATATAAAGTCGTATCAAAAATTGTAAATTGTACAAAAATGATTGAAGACAATATGCATATAATTTTAAACTTTTACATGATATAATTAGCTAAATTGAAAATCATGAAAAGTGAACAACGTTTACTGCGAAATGAGTGACATAATGTACAAGTTAATAATATTACTTTTCAAAGTTGTACAATTTATTCCCGCGCAGAACAAAAAATCTAGCCGAGTAACAGACTACGGTCACCTATACACCTATTAACCTAACTCAATCCCACTTAACAATAGATATCATTAGGTCGCTTACTAACAAAAGTTAGTAAACTTGCTAACTTGTTGGCTCATACTTTAATCCAAATTTCGTCGTAGAAACAATGAGAAACGGGGTACGATGCATACGCAAATGCATCAATTAGTGAAAATAAAAGCTTCGAAAATGACAAACGTAATTACGCAACGTTTGGAACTTCACGCGCATATTATTTGTAAGGCTAGCAGTTGAACTTGAACCTAGCACTTTAAGTTTAACACTTGTTCGAAATGTCTTATTCGATATATATTATATACGTTGTACACATACAATACAGATTATTTCAAAGATTTATGGAAGTTTAATATTATATTATATTTAAATAAAATGTTTGGTTGAGTGGAACAAGTGCTGGACTTGAAAAATGTGACATCAATTTCAATTATCATCAAAATTTCGATATAATTTTTTTGTCAGAAAAAACTGTTATTCTTGTATAATTAGCAAATAAAATTATGTATTCAATATTTCAAATAGACATTTTTAATAAGTATTATATATAATTTATTATTAAATTATGTTTATAATTAAGTGATTAATTAAATTATAAATCTACACATATTTTCTCTAACAATTTATTGTATAATTTTTATATGAATATATATACATACATAATTTTTTCAAATTTGATTTTGGATCGATTTCGATTAATCCGCTTGCAAACATTTAACCCGAATCTGTATAGTACGGAAAGGAAAAAATAAAGTAAAGTAACTCGATCAGAATCGTGCCGAAGTCGTAATTCAATTTTTACGTAGGATATTCGAGCTTACGTAGGCTATATTTATGAAAACCTATTTTGAAACATCTGTAGTCCTAATAAACGTCGGACTACGCGTAGAAGAATTGCTCCCGGAAAACAAAGATCGTGTTTCTTCCGACTAATGATTTATATTACACGGTAACTAAGCAAACTAATGGTTTGCTTACAATTATAATTATTGATAAATTTATGTTATTTTCCTATGTTGCATGAGTAATGTTCATTTATAACTGGTCAGCGGAAAAGTTAATTTAGTTTTGCCGAAATATGCATTAGAAACGTGTGTTAATTATTTACGACTTCTATATAAAATGTTTATTTTTAATTATTGCTACATTTGTGCGATAATATAATGCATTTCGATGTATCGATTTATATTTATAAACGGGACTATCGAAATAAAATTGTATTGTAAATAATGTAAGGCATAAAGATTTCATTACGCTTCGTTACATAAAAAAACTTCACTTTATAAAAACTATGAGATTATATTTTATTATCATTAACTTTTCAGAATCATCGTGCACTTATAATAAAAGTTTATGATTATAAGTAAAAACGAATATATTTTTTTATGAACCATCATTAAAAATTAATCCGATTATTATTTTAATATTTTTAATAATTAAACATTTTTAAATTCCTGTAATTAAAATGAAATTATTGAGTTCAAAACGTTAAAGAAATTAGTAATAAGTTGTTCAATTTCTTAAGCCGACACTTTTTATGATTATAATACAACGCTTCTCGGCGAAATCCGTCGGAAACCGATATAACTGACACGAGTAACTTGTTGCAGAGATCGTATCAACGTAACATTTAGTAAGTCAAACATTTAACGGAAATAAGTGGTTAAGATAAAAATTATTTGTTGTTAGATAATTGTTAAATTATTTTATTTTCTAAAAAATGCGGTCATTTAATTCAGTGCTCATTATATGCATTACTATTATATTAATAATTAATAAATTTGAAAAGTTGTTGAAAGAATTATCTATTTATCGTATGCAATACACAAAGAGTACAAACGTAAGTTTTGTATATTATTATAATAAATGTGGTACCTCATATTTTCGTAATAAATTTCACAAATTTATAGAATTTATTAATTGTAATTAAAAATATGAATTTTATTCTTCACTTTTGTAAAGTTTATAAATTTTGTAAACTTAATTACGATTTTAAACTATTAATAATTTAAAATATTCGAAAGTGATATATGTTGCGACGAATGCTATGAGAAAGTGTACACAAATTTATATAAAAATGATATAAAAAATTCTGTGCATCTATATATATATATATAATATATGTAAATGAAAAGAAAATATATATATAATAACATATGTTGCATAAATAATGCAAAACTGGACTTATAGCTTAATTTTAAAACAACATATAATGTAGTTAAGATGTTTGGTCAAATGAAATAAATGTAATACACGAAATTGTGAGGTTTAAGTTCAATTCCTTTCATTGTTTGAACAAAATTTTATTCTCATATTATCATGAAGCAAGATTATGCCTACAAATATAATGTATATATTATTTATTTATAAATATTTACATAATTCATTTATAAGCAATACAATTACATCATGTATAATTTAACAATTTAGTAATATAAGTTCAGTTTGAATCATATATACAACACGTATAAACCTATCTATAATATATTTTCTTCAATAATGATCATTAAAAACCGCAAAACCAAACGAATAGTAAAAACGTTCCGCTATTATTTATAATAAAATGTATTACTTCTAAAAAAGGTCTTTACTATGCTCGTAAGAAAGTAAATTTTCATACAAAGCATTATGCGCATATAATACATTATAGAAACTTAATTTTACAAATATCGGACGAAAAAATGTGAAAACGAAACCTCTTTCAAAAATAACACCAAAACTCGCGCAATCTCGGACATGTCAAATCATTTATTTTCGAGTTGTTGAATCCATTTCAATTTCAGTAGACCAAACATTTTCGTCGCGGTATCGCACTTCGCGATCAGACGGTCCGTTCGTCGGCTCATCCCGCGCGAAATTCAATCGCTTTCTGGCGACGGTCTCGCGTGAATTATATCAACAATTTCTTGTGGCAAATGAATCGGTACAAACGCACGCGAGCGAAACTTTGTGAATGCTACCTTAACACGAGAAATCGGACTACTTTGTCCATAATTTAGTTAAGAGCGTCATGCGTGTGACGTGCGCGGTATAGAATAGATCGGAACAACCGAAGCGCGAATAGAACTGGCATATGGCCAACCCCCGAGACCAGGATTCGTGTAAGTGACTTATTATCTACCGTTTATATAAGCAACCTATATGTATAAGTATAGGACTGCGTACATATGGCACTGTCCATCGGAAGCTTATAGCTAATACTTCCTGGTAATGGCGATTACCATTAAAGGTTAATTTATCTGTCCGTCATTGTCGTGAGAAAACGATAGCTTATATTTCGGTTACAATAGTGGCGACACTTTAATCGCTCAATCGGGTGCGATGTACGATCATTATTGACTGATAGCTGTTAGTCAAATTAGCTAACAAGTCGCAACATTTTTGGTAAAAATCTCTGCGAGAAATGAATAATTTTATACGCATGATTACAAGTTTGTTAAATATTCTTTTTTATTTTTGTTAATAAATATTAAAAATAATTTACTGTATTTAAAAAAAATTAAATTTTGGGATTTTTCTTTTAGTTAATATTTTATCAATGTACGAATTTCTCATTTGTCCATTGTTTTACGGTTGCTTCGTGCGTTTACTTTGCCGGACTGTTATCAAAATACAGCGTATTAACTTGAATATTTAAGTTTAAACCTATGAAGGATGAAATAATGAAATACTATCGAAATATTGAATTTATTGGCGCCATTCCTTTGTGAGGCATGAAACTTTTCAAACGGCCCTCGTTCATTTAAACATTTAACCATTTTAAATATATCTACGTATCAAATAATTTATAATTTATCTTCAAATTCAGATTCCAACAAAGTTAAATCATATATAAAAATATTAAAAACATACATAAAAGTGAGATGAAACATATATAACTATATATTGTATAAATAACCATATAATCACCATATGATTACTTTTACTAAAGAAATTAATATTTATAAAGAATATGTATACACTTTATTGTTCAAAATCATTTAATTTCTGCATGCCTGTATGTAATAATAACTGTTAAAAAATATAATCCTTTTTTTAGAAAGATATATCAAAAGAACAGAGCACGCTTCCTCGCTTAAAGTAGGAAATTAATTACGAGAAAAAGATAATAAAGAAAATTGCATTTCTTTCTTACAAGCACTGAAACATACATGACAATAAAATACATACATGTTTTGAACGTACTATGTATGTTAACGTTTTGGATGTATGTATTATTCAGTTTGTTTTGTTTTGTTTTGTTTTGTTTTGTTTTGTTTTGAATGGAAATTCTAAATTTAAGAAATTTGGTAATATAAATACGTAATAAGTTCATTATATCTGACTTATTTTTTTTACCTGACATCACTAAATTCTGATAATTTTTAAATTTAAAGGTTTAGAAAGCAAAAAGAAATCAGACGAAAAATATAAATTTTAGATCTACAAAAAGAATTAGTCCTTTTTTTAGCTTTATACATTCTTTTTGATTTCTAAACCTTTAAATTTAAAAATTATCAAAAATTAGTTCGATTTTAAAATCTCGATATACATATTTAATGTTTTTTAACAAAATGTTTATAAAAATATGGTAAATGAATTTATTCTTTAATTTTTTAACACTGTAAAATTTTAAATATTAATAATATTTATTAATTTTTTAATATATTAAAAAACTTTTAACATATAAAGTCGTTCAAATTATGTAAAATTATTAATTTTTTATAAACTCACTATTTATGACGATTGTTCGATTTTTTAATCTATTGTGTTACATTTCAGTTTATTCAGTTTCGACATTCCGGTTTTCATTCCTACGACATTAATGTATTACCAACCTAAATTTGAGTAACCAGATAACTAGAGGGGTAGCTTTCATCGGTTATGGGTGTTCAATAATATAATAATTAATAAATAATATAATAAATAAAAGGTGAAAATTAATCGTTTAATATTACTGTATAATTATTGCTTAACATTTTTTGAATTTTCAGAATTGTTTCTTGAAATATTTTACGGCTGGTAATGTTATGTATTATTTTTCTCTAATTAAGTCTGGTTGATTAATTTTATATGGATTTACTAATAATAATAATAATAAATAAATTAATAATGTTTTATATGAGTTTCATTTATCATTTATTTTTTTTTCAGATATTTATCATTTATATTTTTAAAATAAAAATTTCCCGCCACAACGCCACGTAAAACATGACAGTGATGACAAATTCTATCATTAACGTGTTTCATCTATATAAGAATAGACGAAAAATTGTTTCGTGCCGTAAAGTGGTATAACAGTTTGCATGTTTTGAAAAAAGTTCTTGTTGAATATTTCGTCGCAAAGCTAATCAATACGTTTTCCTAAAATATGGTAAATAAGTAATTAAATCATATATATTTGTAATTCAATTAAAATTGTGGTTAATTTTTTTATTTTTATTTCCATGACGATTTATTCTGGAACTAACATCTGGAACCACAATTTTATAAACAGCAAGTATTTACACTTGTTAATTTAAGTTCCTAAAAGGAGATTATTATAAAGTTAAAAAGATTCCACGTCATAGTACACCCAGTCCGGATGAATCGTGCCCTCCCTAGATTACACCTGAACTTGTTTTCCCGTTTAATACTAAGCAATGATACGTTCAGGTGTAATCTAGGAAGGGCACGATTCATCCGGACTGGGTTTACAAAGGATTAATCAGGTCCCAGTTAGACTGGGGATGCGTATTATATGAATCCGCCCCAAATATACACAGAAAAAGCTTAACACAATACAGTTTGCTGCACTGAGAGTCATCCTCGGAGTTATGAGAACCACGCCGACTAACATTATCCTAGATCTAGCAAATGAAGCTCCCTTGAATATCAGAAGGACACTATTACAGAAAAAATTCCTGAGCAAAGTTTTAGCAAGTAATAATCATCCTTTCAAAAAATGGATCAGTAATCAATTATTACGTAGAAATGGTCAGTGGGTTCGCAAAAAAATGAGTCTCGTGGATATCCATGACCGACTATCACAAGATATACGAGAAATGAGAACTTTCAACCACTTTGGACCCATCAATTTTAATTTCTACTCTACAGTACTAAATATAAAACATCTAATTGATTTTGAAACTGGTCACAAATTTCAATGGGCTATACAGACGAACAAAATCTTTAACAACTTTGTGAAGGAAAATTACAAAGATCATGATGTTATTTATACAGATGGATCTAAGTCTAAAAACCCAGAAAAAACAGGTTTCGCTATGGTTCCCTAAAAAGAACATCAAAAAGGAAGTGAAAATGAGTAACCAGCTATCGATATTCCAAGCGGAAGGTCTTGCTATATTGGAATCCCTAAAGCTAATTATAAAACTTAAAATAGATAAATCATTAATAGTCACAGATTCCAAAAGTATCTTAGTAGCTCTAGCAAACGAAAAAATAAAATCGTATATTGACGAAATAGTAGCAGCGATTAGAGAGGTGATATGGAATATAGTTATAAAGAAAAACTACTCAATCAAATTCCTCTGGATACCTAGCCACAAAGGTATACAGGGAAATGAGATAGTAGATAAGTTCGCCAAAAATGCATCCAACTTAGAAAACATCACTATAAAAAAGTTTTTCTATCACAATCTGTACAGCAAATTCAAAATAGAATTAAAAAACGACACCAAAAGAATATTAACAGAACAAAGCAGAATTAAGGGGAAGACATATTTTGGTAAAATAAGAGAAACCTTCACTAAGCCATGGTTTTCAAAGATTAATTGGAAAAGAGATTACATAACTCGTATCAACAGAATGAGATCAGGGCACACGAGGTGCGGGGCCCACTTAAAGGATAAAAACATAATAAGTTCAGCACAGTGCCAATGTGGGAAACCCAGGCAAACTCTAAATCATATAATTTTCGAATGCCCAGAGTTGTACGATATGACTAGCCAACTAATCAGCGATCTGTGGGACATAAACCCAGAAATCAACCATGAGATAAATGACCTGATCTTCTGTGATTCTTTACCTGCCTTATTGATGCTAAATAAATACTGTGAAAAATATAATTTGGATATTTAAAGGATAAATTAAAACTGGAATTGGATAAATAAGTATAAAATAATAAAGGGAAAAAAATTTTTTTTGTTTTTTTTGTGTTTTATCTCATTCTCTATCTTCTTTGGAGAAGAAGGTTACAAGGTATTAAAAGGAAACTTAGCTATATAGTTGAAATTAAATTAAAAAAAAAAAAAAAAAGAATAATTAAAAAATAAAAAACGTCTTAACTCCATATAAAGGAACGCAATAATTATCTGAAAATTAGAACCTATATTCTTAGTTTTGCTTATAATAAGTATAGTAAACCATTAAAAAAAAACAAACTAAAGTAGACTGGCTATTATAGGGACATTCACAGTTAATCCCTGGGGCCAAAATCTAACAACAACAACAACAACATAGTCTCTCGGACCACAAAAAGAAGAAGAAGAAGAAAAAGAAGAAATCGGACGAGGTACACGTGAGAATATAAGTCTGTCGAATATGAGTCTGTCGAAAGTCTTAAAAGACACGTAACCTCTTTAATATTACATTTGTAATTGCTGTATCGTTCATAATTGTATCCTTTGTAATAAACTCAAGTTTAATTGTTAATCTAGAACAACAGGATTCCACTGGAGTTATTTATATTGATACTCCAGCAAACCTCAATTCAGAAAATTAAATAACAGTGATGTTAATATTTTCTGTAATTTTCATTACCGATAAAAACTGTGGAAGTGTCGACATAATTCGTCGATTGTTCACAAGAGGCGCTGATGAAGTGGAACTCCTACCTGGTTTCACAAAATATACCCAGAGGGCATCGTTAGCAGCGTAAAAAGTTGCTCCGAATTTTATATAGGCGGCTAGCGATCTCTTCTAATCTCTGCCAATAAGTAAATAAAAAACTAATAAAATTAATAGTTTTAATATAATTAACACTATAAATAATAAAACAATTAAAATATGATTATATCAATAAATTGATTACCTTAATAATATACAAAATTAAATAATAT
>JABFPC010000180.1:0-10439 GCA_022817565.1 Chromoteleia sp. ZL-2020
GTATAAGAGTTAAAATTCTACACTAAAATTTACCGTAGCAATGCAAATATCAATCCATATTCATAAGTTTATTATTGAGGAGTAAAGATTAATCTTAAGGTTATTCTACAGTCCCTCTTCCACTTGGAACATTTACCAGCCAATTTATCATCGCATATTATTGAACAAAATTTATTAACAAAAATTTATAGTTTAATTATAAAAATGAATGAATTATTTTTATTACATTTTATTTGGCAGTATCCATTCTTGAACTGACAAAAGTTTGGAAATAACCAGACGAGTGAAGGATCACCTTAAGATACTAAAATTCGAATGTATAAAGGTAAAAGTGTTTGACCATAGAAGAAGTGAAAATAAAGTTGAATATGTCAAACAATCCTGATTATATCGGGTGTAGATTTATCCACCATAACACAAACATGTTCCGAACATCATTGAAATATTTATAAAGCTTTCCAAACATACCCGATGCAGTTGTCAAAATTTGCGAACAAATTCAAAGTTATTAGGAGTCTCTGAAGTAATTAAAAAGATTAATGAAGAAATTCAAATGAATTACAAAAGTTTCAGAACATAATAATTCGAATGAATTATGAAGGTTGTAAAATTTGTTCATTCTCAATGTAATTAAGAAGTATTTTGAGTTTTATCAGAACATATTTGAAAACAAATTTCGAAAAGCAAATAATTTACATCTTTATTCTTTACAGTGGGTACCGAGCTAGAATAATGAATTGGAAATTCTTTAAAAATATAAAATTTTAATGAGCAAATGTTTACTCACAAATGTTATACCGAATGCTTTTTACGCCTTTTAACAATGCACCGATTTTTAACTCCCATATTTAATGAAATGCGTTGAGTAATTAATTATTGCGTTAAATCGATATCGAATAAAAGTAATAGTAAAATTTAAAATAATACTCGATATCGAATACCAAAGTAATAACTAACAGACAATTGAGAAATGCTTATCTCTGCATATAAGTAAAGCATCTCCTACATCATTAAATATTCTTTAATGTCTGCTATTTAAGCTAAGATTTAAACAAATCACTTTATAATTAAAAGCAAAACATTTTACAAACTTCATAAAAACTCAGTGTAACTCAATTGATGTCCTGTAAATTAAAAATAATTAAAAACTTAATTTTTTTATAGATTTTTAACGAAAAATTTGACTCCATAAATAAAATGATCTATTACGTATATTTTTTTTAGATATTTGGACTCGATCATAGTAAAATTAACGTTTTATCACAACTTTGATATGATAGAATTTAACAAGCAACTGTGTGCAAAAGTAAATATGCTTAAATATAACCTTTGAGAATATAAAATTATTAACACATTTAAGAGACACTTCTATGATTACTAAATCGTAATGCAATTGTAAGTATACGTTCAATAACATATATCCATATATTCCTCGTTTATAAATCTATAAGAATCACGTAACTTTATAAAGAACAGTATAAAAAAAACTCTGATTTTGACAAAGTAAAATAACTTGAAGTTAGAAAATGAGTATTAGATCATTTAGTTAAAGATTGACTACGGAGGAATCAAAGAAATAAAAATATAATCAAAATAATAAAAAAATGTGAAAAGGAAATAAAAATGAGATTCGCAAATTAAATCTGACTGAGGGAAAGTTTCAGGCAAATAGAAAATAGCGATGCAGTGAAAAATAAATTGTTTTATTTCAAATATAAAAAATAAAATATATACGAATCAAAAGAAAAATGTTTATGATTTAATAAACAAATAAATGAATATGAAGATTACGAAAATCATGAATTGATATATTATTTCACATTCTTCATCAACATCGGCTCTTGCACGCTTAAAAGATTCATTCACGAAGATGCTGCGGTACACGACACAGTTGTATTACTCTACCTGCAAAATGGGATATGCAAACAAATTCTTTCATTCAATATTCGGACTTGTGATACATCACTTTTAGAAATTACGTGATCCTTGACAGTTGCACAGTATATCATGTTTTACTAATATTAATTAACAAATGAAGAAACTATTTGCTCAAATACAAACCTTACAGTAATGGTGCTTTTCTCTGTGTTCGGACATGTCTCCGTTTTGATGAGCTCCTTTGGCTGAAAAATAAAATTCGCATTTTTTTTACATGTTTCAAATTTAAAATTGGATATTTTGTATAATTTATTGTTTTTAATAATTACCTCGTCTCTTATAATTTTTATCATAATTACCTCTTTCATCGTCTTTCCGACGCTTTTGTTCTGTCCCTGTCATTTGCACATCATCCGTTCGATCCTAAAGAAACAAATAAAGTAACCTGTTAATAAATTACATTAATTTTTAATAAATATTACAAATAGTATATAAAATCAAAAAGTTATAACATACCCGTTTTCGACCTAATTTTTTCTCTCTTCGCAATTCTTTTTGTTCTTCGCGCATCTTCGTTTTACTAGAACGTTCTTTCTTCTCAGAATTTTCTGCTCGTCTGGATTCCTGTTAAAAAAATAGTAAATTATAAAATACAAATAAAATGAGTATATAATTAATTTAAATAGTGTATAATAATAACTATTCAACAAACCTTTGTAGCGCTATCAACTTTTCTGCGTTTAACATCTGTAAAATAATAATCAAATTATTATTAATTATCAGTACGTTCAATTAAGAAATGTTATAAAGAAATAAACATCAAAATATATAAATTTACCTCTTTCTGGATTTTCTTGCAATGGACAGGAACTTCCACTACTATTTGATACGCTCGACAGATCTCTGTCTAAATTATCAACTGTGCCACTGTAGTAATGTTCCTCCTAAAATGGGATACTCAGTAATGTACATAATTCTTTATTAATTTATATTTACAAAAATATTGTCAAACATAACTTTGAAAAAGCCCTTGATAGTAATTAAAAAAATTTGTTGAAAAAATCTTAACGCAGTAAATCGAACGTTACCTTATAATACTTTCGATCTTTTTTTTCTGTCGTTTCCTCTTCCTTATTCTCCTCTTTCTTCGTGTACTTTTCTTTTACTTCCGGAACTTCTTTTGTTTCCTCTTTCTTTTTCTTTTCTGCAGGTTCGCTATAAAAAAAAAGGCCATCAAATTTAATAATAAGAAATTAAATATCTATGTATAAAAAGTTATTCAGACTACGTACTGATGAACTTGACTCGAAGCACCCCGTTTTTCACGAGGTTCTTTTGTTTCCTTTTCTATTCGTGTTTCTCCATTTGTCACTTCTTTGGTCGTAACTCCATTACTAACTTTTTCCGTAGCTTCACTGTTAACAACTTCTTGATTTTTTCCGATCTAAAATTAAAAACCAAAATATGTGTAATCAAGGCCAAAATCAAAAATAAAATTTAATTTCTCTGTCTATTGAAAATAAACACCTGTTCGCCAACGTGATGAAAATCAGATTCTCTAATCATGGATGCACTTTTAGCTTTGAGCTGACCGCTATAAGAGGTTGCAAGAACATGCAAATCTTGCCTCTGGCCCCGTTCTTCGTCTCTTACTTTTTCAATCTTACGTTCAAGTATTTGTGACAACTTTGCGAGTACTGGAAAGTGTGGCAGGATTTTTATGAGAATTATTAATGAATTCCTTATCTGCACGTAATCTTTGGAATCCAAACAAACTACAATGGCTTTTGTAATCTTATAATGCCATTTGTGACACACGTGTCTATAATTTTCAAATCCAACCATGTCATTTGCTTCTGAAAATTGGTTACTAACGCGGAATTTCGTTACAAACCCAGGATAGTTGCTGCATTCCTGTGAAACAAAAATCAATCAAGGAATTATAATTTTATTAGATATACACTAATGAAATGAAATAAAATATTCACCTTATCAAAAATGGCTTTTTCTGAATGCCACCTCATTACAGTTTCAAGCATTGCACACAAAAATCTGCCATAACGATTTGCTTCATTTTCTGTGCATGATGTTACAGAATAAGTAATGTCACAAAAAAGCTGAAAATAGAAATTCACATAACATAAAAAAATGTTTTACATTGTATTTTAACATAATTTTATACGCAATAATTAAATTTTAAGAACAAAATCTTTTGTTAGTGTTCATATTTTAATAATTTAATATATAAACTAACTTACTCTGTCATAGCATAGAAGCGTGGAAAAATTAGCAGTCTTTAGAGAATGTATGGTATGAACAAATTTGGCGCAGTACATTGCGTCTACCATCGTAAACGTGCACCTTGGAAACAGGCATAGCTGTAAGAATTGAGTTATGGTTTCATTTTTAGCGGACTTAGGACTTCGAGACAGAAACCAAGTATCCTTTTCTTGTCTGTTTAAACAATTAAGATTAATTATTAATTTAATTGTTAAAATTAAAATTTAATGATTTATCAATTAATAAAAATGGTAAAAAATTATAAATATTAATTACCGGAGATAAGCGTAAACTTTTTCTACGTGCTCTTCCTGTTTTTTTCTTTCATCTTGCAACTTTTCGATCAAAGTCGTGTATCTTTCTTGTTCTTTTTTACCTTTACTAACATTCTAAAATTTGGAAAATAAATTTTAAAATAGCCTATGAATGTAGAAATGATAAATAAATGTGATAAATAATTTACCATATCTTTAACTTCAGGAACTTGAGCAGCGAGTTGCTTAAGTTTATTGATTTCCCGTTGATAACTTTCGACTGGAACGTGGAGATCGTACATGGAGAGTGACCAGAAAGTCACGAGAAACTGAGGTGAAATGTCCTCCCAGACTTTCAGGGGATGCAAAGGCCTGACTGACTGAGCTACTGGCGCCATAATAAATTGAGCAGCCTCCGCGTATTTCATCTGTTTCATGCCACTTGACATTTTTTTATAATTCGGATCAGCTTTACGAAGGGAGTCGTATTTTTGCTAAAATAAAACAAATATCGGAAATATTATTAATTAGGAACTTTGCACAAATTTAGAATAACAAACATTAATTAATGTAACCACTAAAAATTAAGGTTTTAATAAATAAATATATATTTGATTTATAGATAAATATAATATTTTAAATTGATAATAATTGTTTTATTTACATTGATCGCATGTGCAAACATGGGCCTCGCAAGGAAAAACGCGACATCTGCATGAATATGATTAACTTGCAACATGGAATGTATAGAAGGCAATCGCTCTACGTATTCATCTACGGTCATGGTGGAACCCAAAAATGTTCCAAATTGTACTAACGTATCTTGACATTGATCGTACAATTTTCCTAAAAATTTAATATTTAAAATAAATATAAGAAACTTTCTTAGATAAAATATAATAACATTTAAATAAATTATTGTAACATATGTATAAAACATGTCAATGTTTATAAAAATATGAAAATACCTACCAACAAGTTTGAGATGTGACTGATCTGTTTCCCTATAAACGACGCAATGTTTCTGCTGGGCCATCAAAAGACAAAGCGCAACTGCCAAATCGTTCTCTGCCAAAGCTTCCTTAAGACGCTGCGACGACTTTTTCGTATTACGGACCTGACTGAAATAACCAGCCTAAAAATCGAGTTATTTAAATATTAATTTACTAAAAAATAATTATATGTCAATGGAAAATGAAAAACTCTTCTCTCTGTATATGTAAATAAATTAACATTTTCTAAAGTAAAATACTGATAAAACTAACAAACCTCGTTCTTCAGAAGATCACCACCAGCCATCGCATCCAACTGGTCGGAAGTCATTTCTTCGGCGGCTTCGATACCCGCCATTTTTTGCACTATTTCTTTCAATATCAACAAATCCAGGCTAAAAATGAAAACGATTTACAAACAACTTACTTTCAATTTAATGTGTAGATTATGCCTTCATATGAATGTACTTTTGACAGTAAATAATATATGAATATAGAAAGTATCATTAATTAACAACCGATGAGAAACAAGTCATAGATAAATAATTCGTGAAAAAAAATAAACAAAAAGATATTGGAAAGAAATAATCGATAAACATTAATTAGTAAATGAAGTTTATTTCTAAATGCTCCACAAAAATGAAATAAATATTAATCAAAGAAAAAATTATAAGTTATTATTAATCAATTTATTATTTATCATTTTTTTATTTTGATTGACTTTTTACGTCTTATCGTCTCTCAGAGGACATTTTTATTTATAATTTAACATTCATCATTTCTCCTAAATTACGTGCATTTGATAGTTAATATTGATAATTTGTCATTTAAAAATGATCATTTTGCATTAATTATATCTTACTGATATTTCTTATTAATTATTTTTCTTTTATTATTTATTGTCGGCTAATTAATTTTTTAATGAAAAACTCAATAAGTGACAATTCTATAATAAAATCCAAGAACCGAATTGTCAACAGCAAAATAACGCATAATTGCAGAACTATTTTTAAACGTAGTACATGTAATGACTTTCCATCATAATCTTTTTATAAAGCAAATTGGCTGTTAAATATATATGTATCCAATCGTGTTAGATAGCTTACTTAAAAGGATTATTGCAATAACTGTGACTGTCTTTTTGTTTTATCATCGAGTTCAATTTGCTACAAAGATGACACAATCTAAATTGAACTACAGAAGAAACCAATCTATTCAAAAAAATTCGTTCTCAAGGTATAGACATATAAACTGATCCATGTAAAACATCAGTGGTTTGTGGTCAACGTAACCTTTTCATGGCGTACATTGACTACAGGAAAGCGTTTGACTCTGTACCTCACGATTAGATGCTGGCGGTGCTGAGATTGTACAAGGTTGATGAGGTTTTGATCAACATCTTGGAGCATACAAACCACACTATGTATCAACATCCCAAGTTCAGAAATGAGACATATTGGCAGCCTGAGAGAATACTTTCTCTCAAAAGCTAGAATGGTAGATGCGGTTGACAAACAGAAATTGAGAAACTGGATGTAAAAGCTACTTCACGGGAAACATGTTAACGAGGTGAACCAGTTATATGTGGACACACATGCGTCAAACTTCTGACTTTCCTCTGGACATATGTTTCCTGAAACTAGAGGATGTATGATAGCAATCCAAGACCAAGATATTGCAACAAGGAACTATAGACGTTATATTATGAAGTACCTTCAGATACAAGATGATAAGTGTTGCTATGGTTACCCTTAGTCTGAAACAATACAGCATGTCATTTCTGGATATAAACAGTTTGTGGGACCAGAATATAAACAAAGACACGATAGTGATGCTAAAATAATCCACCAGGAATTAGCTCTGAAACTGCAACTACTGAAGATTGATATAAGCTGCTACATTACAAATATGAACCGAAGAGAGTAGCGGAAAACTCGGGTTACAAACTGTATTGGGATCGAACCATCCTTATGAGCCATACGATACCACACAACAGACTAGACATTGTAATTGTTAACAAAACCTCTGGACAGGTCACTCTGATTGAAATTGCAATACCTGCAAACAATAACTTACCAAACAAAAATATAGTGAGAAAATCAGCAAATACTGTGAACTGGTGGTACCGATTAAACAACAGTGGCATGTCAAGCAAGTGAGAACCATACCAATCATCATCTCGAGCACAGAAGTGATTCTGATGATCTTGATGAAGAGTCTCGAAGAACTTGACCTGAATGAACACCTTTACAAGCCGATACAGAAGACTGTTATTATATCAACGACTGATATTGTCCGGAAGTTCAAGGACAATTATGCTATTAGCAGCTGAGAGAGAATTTGCCTAATCATTCTTTGATCTTTGTAAATCTGAATGATTAGTTGATAACATACCAGTAATGAAACTGTGATATACCGTAAATAATAATAACAATAACAACAACAACACCACAGTTTAGGGAATTACAGGGCACAAATTAAATGCTTTACTTATTATTAAGTAAATAAAAAAACATATTCGAGGTAACGTTTCATTTGCACGAACATAATCAACTTCAATTAGCTAAAATATTACTTGGAAATGCATTCATACAATTAGCATTTCCCTTTACATATACATAAATAAATTACTTTTTTCATTTTCTTTCTTGTTTACATACATTTGTTCAAAATAAAAAGAAAAACAAAACGCGAAATCTGTCAAACAAACTCTGCGTTTTAATAAGAAAATTTCAGGATAAGTAGATTTTTTGTTTCGATAGTAGAAATTGGCGCTAGTTCACAAAGACGGTACGTGACCACTCGTAAGTCTGCATCTTTGGCATCTGGCTATATGTTTGCCAAGTCCTCTTCGTCTTTTCCTGTGCCTACACATCCACCTTCTTACATGCAAGCTGCAAGATAAGAACGACACCAAGGTCTTTTCCTAAAGCACTCACGAAAGACCTTACGACCTCGACCTCAGTTTTTATATCAGCGGAGAAAGTGTTCCGATAACAACGTCGGAAAAAAGTATCGTGCCATGAAATAGCATTGCTTTAAAATAAGCACGAAATAAATGATACCATGATACGTTGTTTCTGCATTAGTCACTCCTTTCAGCATGCGAAAATCAAATGAATTGTAGTAACTTCGATCGATTTTTCGTTCATATTACACGCTTTTCAGTCGAATTGATTGAAACCAAAAGAAATTAATCCGATTTGAATTGTAATATAATAAAATTATAAAATGCGTATTATCAAACAAAAGTTATTTTCAGTCAAATTTAATTTAATAATTCATTTTCTAAATGTATTAATTTATAAAAATCAAATTTAAATAAGACTATATAATTATAAATAATAAATTAGTTTTATTATATTTCCAACAATATAGTTTATACTACAGCTCGAATTAAACATATGACTAAAAATATCGCT
Organism: Chromoteleia sp. ZL-2020; assembly: GCA_022817565.1. Taxonomy (NCBI): domain Eukaryota; kingdom Metazoa; phylum Arthropoda; class Insecta; order Hymenoptera; family Scelionidae; genus Chromoteleia; species Chromoteleia sp. ZL-2020. The sequence goes on from JABFPC010000180.1 coordinate 8,827, forward strand.
TTTATTTTAAATTTATCCAATTGAATTTGAATGTGGGAACTGTAACAAAAGAAAATATTAAATAAAACAATTTGTCATCGACCGTTTTCAAGATAGTTTTTGAAATTATTTTGGTGTAAATCGAATAATTCTTGGACCGCGTATTTCTAGCAAAATTACAAAATTGAGTTTCATTCGCGCTGCAAGGAGTACAAATAACATTTGATCAGACAGTCGAGTATATCCATTTTAGTAGGATTGTTCAAGTAAATTGATACTGATCTATGTTGCGTTCGGTTATCTAGAATAAAAATTTAGTTAAACATTTTTAACCGAGTTTTTTACGCATTAAGAATTTGTGTGTAACTGAATATGTGGGGTAGTAACTATCTTTTGACTCTTTTCGATATTTGAATTTCAAGTTGTATAAATGTGTTTGTGAAACTTTTTCCATTTGGAAAAGAGCTCCAATAATGGAATACGTTCTATTTTGAAACCAGTCAACAATTTACAGTTCTTTTACAAGTTGAAAAAGATAATAGTTCAAATAACTTGTCAGAACATTATTAACGATAGTAATCTAAAATTTAATTTCAGAAAATGTTATTGAATTACTAACTCAATGAAATTGATCTTAATAACTTACTGAACGTAATAATGTTGTTGTGCAAATATAAATTTAACATTATTACACAATAAACAGTCTACCGTAACCCATCGTTCATCTTTAAACACTCTGGATATATTATTTCCTGCAGCTTATTAGCGGAAGGTCGTTCTAAAGTGCTACTATTTAGTGCGCCTATGCAATTTTGTGTACGGCGCAGGAAAGCCTGTACGTTAACGTTAGACTGCAACAGCGATTCCCAACTTTAAGCTTCAAATTCGTCCCACACCCGGAAAAACTTCAGCAATGTTTCGTTTCATTTTCCTTGCCAAATGATCCTAATTTAATAAATTGCCTTCAAAGAAGCCATGACCAAACAAGAGCAACACAATTACGACGAATCAAACTGGGAAAAAAGCAGATGGCTATTTCACAACGCCGTTTACAACTGCAAAGATTACCGTACGCAAAATTCAGCTAAACAAAACGAATACGATTAACTCGCGGCTGTCTCCAAAATAAATACAATTTCACAGTAAATAAATACGAATCAGCTTATGCTTTTCGATGCCGACCGTTTCCGCGAAAAAAAAATTGCACAATAAATATATTTGTCGTACGTTTTTATTATTTTCGGTTCAAGTAACGCGTTCCCACCGAAATATGGATAATTCATTTTCTTGCCTTGAGACATTTTCAGGGGAAAAACGGTAAGCGAAAGCTTGCAAATCGCAATGCGTTGCGAGGGTCGGATCTTTCAGCGGATGTTGTAGAAAGGTCGTCGATGTATACATTTTTGATACGACGAGAACTTTAACCACAATAATTTGCCGACAGGTCTGATTCCTTGGCATCTTCTTCCCTTGCCGTTGCGGAACTTGGCTCACTTCCCGGCATCAATGTGCAATACTGTTTCATCACTTTTTCAAATATACTTCGTGTTTTAAAATGTATCAAATTATCCAGCACGACTTACATATATGTAAATATGAGAGATGAATAGAATATATGCAAATGCGGATAATGT
>JABFPC010000181.1:0-10428 GCA_022817565.1 Chromoteleia sp. ZL-2020
AAATAGAAACTTCTTAATATTTCTGTGCAATTAGAATAGGTCTTTAAATTTTACTTGTTAATTAATTTAAATAAACTTATTTTTAATAAATGAATATTAAAAAAAATTTAATATCTCATTTATTAAATATCTTTGTTAGCGTTTAACAAAAAATATTACAATTAAGTTTATTATTTTATTATACAAATCATATATATTATGATTTAGATTCGATTTTGCAAATTTGTCAGTTTTAAAAAAGGAAGTATATATTTTTTATTTAAATTCTTTATTTAATGAGGTAAACAATTTAAAACACCCTTTCAAATATAACTATTTAACTGTATATTTTTCATAATAATTATAAGAATGTCATGGTAAAAAATTGGAAAAATCTCAATAACGTTTATTTAATATACGCACAATAACTTTTTACTTAGTAAAGCAAACATTTATTTGTCATTTCTAAAATAGTGCTGAGATAAATAAAAATATTATTATGGTAGATAGAAATAAATTATTATCCGTATTTTTTTCCATGAATAAATATTAACTTATTGCCGATGTTAACAGTATTATTATACATCAAATAGTAATTTGTACAAAGATTTGAAATACAATCTAGGTCGTGGAATAAGTATTGTCAGAGGGTAGGATTTCATCGCGTGGCACTGCCATTTCAGCGGAAAAAGATCTTGTTGAAGTGATTTATTGATCTCAAAATGCGTAACTTGCTTTGTTCTATTGCATATATATTTTCATATAAAATAAAATACACAAAACCTACAGTACATTGTTTTTAACAGTAAATATAAAGACTTTTTCGTCTCGACTCCGGCCATTCGCGATAGCAAATCAATGTTTCATTAAACTGCAATAACTTTGTAACGAATCCATTCAAATATAAATAATGCAAACTTTCATTAATAAGGCTTTAAAAATTTAATTTAAAATTGAATTAAGATTGAGTTTGTATGTTCAATTTTTAATTTTCATTAATTAGATGAATTTTGATTTATTATACTTAAACAAAATTGTAGCAATAGTACTAAATCAGAAATAAAGATAAAGAGATGTTCACTCGAATTGAATATGAAAACTGATTCATTCACTGTAATCAAAGCTCTTAAAAACTTTACAATAAATGTAGAAAGTGAATTGAATCCGAACTACTATAAAACATCTAGTAGTTTGATATTTACGAGTATTGTTCAATAAGTCCGTGCAAAAATAAAGAAGATTTTTATTATTATTATTATTATCATATTCTTGGAAGATAATCTTCTTTATTTCTCAATATAGCCCCTTTTCAACTTCATACACTTATTCTAGCGATTTTCTAATTTTTTTATCCCATTCATAAATTGTGGACTTCAACACCCTGTTTAGACTGCTCTTTCGTTCCCGGCTCGTAATGGTGAATCCATGTTTCGTTAACTGTTAAAAATTGTTTTAGAAGTTTACTTTGATTTCATTTAAAAAGTTCCAAATATTTTGTAGAAGTAACCACTCGTTCTCTTTGATCGATTTTGAACAAACACAGCACACGGCTATCAAATACAAACTAACTAATATAAGTATTTACAGGTATTTATAATAATCCTTCAAGAGTTGCCACATGGTATAAAAAACGTTGGTAACACGTTAATGCTGACATGTTGTAGTTTGCACAGACGTATTGAATAATCTTCGTAAATATAAAATACAAATAATATTCGTCGTACGCATTTTTAATTTTATTCATAGAAGTATTTTTAATATTGAAACAATATTCAGAACAGTCAAAAGACGTAGAAAATCTAACTATGATGAAGACATCATAAGATCAAATACAACTGAAAAACAAAGCACATCACAATACACAATACCAACAAAAAACACATATGAAACACTCAGCATGGAGGAAGATAGAGCCGACACAACGGATGACGAAATCGACGAAGAACCGAACATAACCAACAAAAAAACACCAACCGTCCCACCCATTGTAATAAACGCGAAAATAGAAGACTACATAGAAATGGCCAATACAATAAGAAGCTTGTGCAAACAAGAAGTAAAATTCAAATATAACACATATCAAACCAAAATACACACACAAAATCAAGAAGATAAAAACCACATAAAAGCATATTTATTACAAGCCAAAATCAGTTTCCACACTTATACTCACAGAGACAACAAACACAAGCATCTGGTAATAAAAGGACTACCACATATAGACACAGATGAAATAGAAACCGACCTCTTCTCACAAGAAATAAAAGTTGAAGCATGTCACAAATTAAAAACGAAAAACTCAACGCCAATATATAAAATAACGCTACAATCGGACGCAAATATTAAAAACATCACGCAGACAAAACACATCTGTTACACCAAAATAAAGTGGGAGAAATACACCAACAACAGAAAAATCACCCAATGCCATAACTGCCAGCGATTTGGGCACGCGGCACAAAATTGCTACAATAAATCAAGATGCGTCAAATGCACAAAGCCACACCACACATCAGAATGCCCTAAAACGGCACAGACAGACCCCCAATGCGTTAATTGCCTGGGGAAACACCCTGCTAATTATACCAAATGTCCCACCTACATTGAAAGACTAGACGTCATACAAAAAAACAGAAGCAGAAACAGAAACACACAGCAACATAATATGAAACAAGCCGACCACAGTGATAAACAACAATACACATTAACAAGAAACAATAACACACCAAACAAACACACACAGGTCAGTAAACAAACTTATGCTGAAATATTAAAAAACGAGAACCAAAACATCATAAATAATGACACTAATACAATAACAGAAATCATGAATGAATTTAAAGAATTAAACAAATTGTGTAATTTAAACAGTATGCTAAATCTCATAAAAACTTTAAATAACAAATTAAAACAATGTAAAGACCCAATAAGCAAGATGCAAGCGTTCTACGAATGTTCAAAACTGTATAATGATTAACTTAAAAATTGCATTTTGGAACGCAAATGGATTAAATGATAAATTACAAGAAATACCAAATTTCCTAAACAACAACATAGACATCCTTTTAGTCAGTGAAACAAGACTAAACAAAGTTTTCAAAATAAACATCAAAAATTACAACATAATAAGACAAGACAGAAAAGACAACACAGCAAATGGCGGAGTAGCAATAATAATTAAAGGATGTCTCTCCTCAATGCAAATCCCAATCGACACCAACTCAATGGAAGCAGTCGCCATCAAACTGTCCGATGGTATTGTTATAGCGGCAAGCTACTTACCACCCAAAAGTAAACTGGAAAAAAAGGAATTAAACAAAATCTTCAACCTCTCAAATAAAGTCTTCTTGGCCGGGGACCTAAACTGCAAACACATAACATGGAACTGCAAAAACAACAACAAAAATGGCAACACACTGAACAAATATTTAAACAACCACAACATAAACATAGGAATACCAAACGGTTATACGCATTATCCATACAACATCAATGCATCCCCAAGCACAATAGATATAGCACTATATAAAAATCTATATACTGAAGAACTCGAAACAATGCAAGAGCTGCAGTCAGACCACAACCCAGTCATCACACAAATCCACACATCCATAACTAAAGCACAGCAAAAAACAGCCTTCATAGACTACGAAAACGCCGATTGGGACAAATTCAGACATATACTAAACACCTTGAAAATAAATAAGCAAATAAACACCATAATTGAAATTGAAAAAGAAATAAACAAATGTACAAAACTCATACAAAAAGCAATAAAACACTCAATGAACACAATAACACCAAAAACAAAAACAACATTACCCAAGCACATTATACTACTAATAAAAACAAGGAATAAAACGCAAAAAATACCAACAAACCAGAAACCCTTATTTTAAAGACATCCGAAACCAATTAACAAAAAACATAAAAGAAGAAATTAAAAACCACACAAACATAAAATTGAATGAAAGACTGAAACAAATCAAACCAAACGATAACGCTATATGGAAAATCGCCAAATTTCTCAAGAGATCAGACACTAACATACAAACACTCCATGGCACACAAGGTCTTGTCTTCACGGACCCAGATAAAGCGGAAGTCTTGGCAGAAAACTTCGCAAAAACACACAGACTCACTGAAAACATGAGCGACACACTAACAGAAGCAACTATAAAAAAAGAATATAACAAGATCATCAAAACACAAATCAACCAGAGGGACATAATCCCAACAACTCCACAAGAAATAAAAACCATCATTAAAAACAGCAAAAACAAAAAAGCGCCAGGACCCGATGGCATCCAAAACATCATACTAAAAAACATAACAAAAAAAATGATTGTCCAACTAATGCACATATACAATGCATGCCTCAGAAAATCATACTTCCCAAAAACATGGAAAAACGCATATGTATTAGCATTCCCCAAACCAGGAAAGGATAAATTATTCCCACAAAACTATAGACCCATAAGTCTACTAAATACACTAGGCAAAATTTTTGAAAACATAATACTCAATAGATTAAAAACACACGAAGCAACATTCCAACAGCTAATCCCCGAACAATTTGGATTCCGTAACCACCACAGTACAACACAGCAACTAATAAGAATTACAAACCACATAAGCGAAGGCGTCAACAAAAACAAAAGTACTGCCATGGCCATGCTAGATATTGAGAAGGCATTCGATACAGTTTGGCACGAAGCACTTATATACAAACTAAAAAACTACAACATACCACAATATATAATCAGCATAATAAATAACTACATAACCAATAGAACTTTCCAAGTAAAAGTAAAAAATGAATTATCCAACAAAAAAGCAATCCCAGCAGGAGTCCCTCAGGGCTCTATATTAGGACCAAGACTTTTTCTATACCACATCAATGACATCCCTAAGAACAACAACATAAATATTGCACTCTTCGCAGACGACACAGCCTTGTATTCAACCTCCTGGAGCAAACCAAAGGCAGCAGAAGACATCCAGAACCAATTAAACGAAACATTAACATTTTTCAACAAATGGAAGATTAAAATAAACGAAGCAAAAACAGAAACAATCATATTCAGCCACAAAAACAAAATCACGTTTAATAAAAAACCAACCAAAAACATCCAAATAAACAACACAGTTACAAAATTTTCCAAAGAGGTGAAGTACCTGGGAGTCATCCTTGATCACAAACTAACATTCACAAAACACATTAAAACCATTAAAACCAAAACAATAATAGCTAAAAGACAATTACACCCAATAATCAAGGCAAACAGCAACTTATCACAAAGAAACAAAATTAAAATATATAAAACACTAATAAGACCAATAATGACATACGCAGCACTAGTATGGAGCAACACCAATCAGACCAATTTCAAAACACTACAAACAATACAAAACAAGTTTCTGAGGCAAGCAACGAACAACAACAATACAAGGGAAACAAATAATCACATACATGAACAAACAAATATAGAAAAAATTAAAAACCACATAATAAAATTAACAAAAAACTTCTACTACAACCAAACAAAATACTCTACATTATTAACAAACATGGGCAAGTTGAACAGGACCAATGCACCTTTTAAAATAAAATATAAGGTACCACATAACTTAATTATGTAAAATTCACAACAACAAATAAACAAAAAACTTTCACACAATGAAAGCTAAAACAATACAATTCCAAAACAAAACAACAACAAATGCATTAAACCATTATCAACACATATGGAAAAAGCAGGTAAACCGCTAGGTAGGAACTGCTAAAGAACACAACAAGACCATAGTTGAAGGTGGCAACCATAAACCAAAACAACATCTATACAAGAAACCACCAAATGATGATGATGATGACTACAGCATTCACTTGTGCTTAGTGCAGTTTCCTCACCTTTCCGGACAGGACAGTGATACGGATACATTTTGACGGAGCAAAACGCTCCTCTACTCGCAACAACAGCAGCTGGCAGCAGCTACGACTTCGGCAAACGATTCCTAACCCCGCTGGGTAGGAATCCGCCGAAAACATCAACGAGCCTTAGCTCGTACGGAGGCTTACGGTGCGCTTCCAGCACCACCGTAAACCGGCACGGCTGGCCGGAGCGGAAGCCAAGAGGGCAGTGGTTCTCAACCACATCCCTCGACCCCCTCCTGGGAACGTGCGCCAATTGGGGCCACGATCGGGAGGCCTTAGGTCGAAACTAGAGAATCAACGGAGGGCAGATTCGGCTCACACCCTGCCGCCCTCCCGCGGGCCTCGACTCGAAAACATCGTGTCAGCCACAATCGTCTCCTAGACTTGACGGTGACTGACTCCTCTCCATACCTACGTGACGTACCTTCCGCACCTAACTGCCGCAATCGGTCCTTTTCAGGACTACCACATTACTCTAATAAGAATACTTTCTATTACAAAAGCCTCTTGGCAGCGTGCCTCCCTTGCCGGGCGAGTGCCACGCGTGTCAACTTATAGTAGATATTTTAAAAAATAATGTAACATAAAAGAAAAAAAAAGAAAAGAGACTGTAATATTTAAATAATAAATAAATTGTAAAATCCATCAAATTGCTTGACTTATTTCTCATTTCCAACACTATGGCTATTGATACGAAGACGTAACACATTAGTTCCTGCTCTTTTTATATAAAAAATTTATTCTTCTATGAATGTAATTTAATAATATATCATATATTTATATTGTATACAACATTTAGAATGTAATTCTTTATTTTCGTGTATAAATTAAGAAACTAATTGTTTTCGGATGCTGCAAATGATTCTTGCAGGCATCGAGCGGGCGTGTCCTCCTCGTCAGCAGGATAAGATTTTTCGTTGATAAGAAGCGAAAGAATGGCACTTTGTCGGTTTTCCGTTAACACAAGTCTTTATTACCGAACTAAATGAGCACAAACACAAAATAACGATTACGCTGGAGCGTGGAGGATTATCCCGAGAACTATAAGCTCTAAATGTACAATCGCGGCGTTCGCGTAACGCACGATTACACGTGGCGAAACACCGAGCTACCTTACGCACGGCGACGAATGTGCTCGAAATGCGCAACCAGGTGCTTCTACAGCGAGAAATACGTTTTGTAGAATTCGCCGGTGTTCTCGAGTCAATCACTACCAGGTGACGATTTACAAGCGCGATTAATCAGCGACGAAAAGCGAGAAGTCGCATGAAAGCGTTACGGCGAACGAAACGAGTTTTCGTTATTAAGAGCGGACTATACGAGGTCGGTACGCGACTGCTACATACTCTTTAGAAAAACCGGTAGAAACGAAGATTCGACGGCGAGTACAAACAAAACAGCGTAGTAGTGTGCGGCACATTTACACGCGGCGTTAGATAAAAAACAAAGTTGTCCGTGATCTTGCTCTAAATTAAAGCGCTTTTAATTTGAGAATATTAAATTCACGCGAAATTAAACGTATTCTTCGACCATATTCGAACACTAATAAATCAACCAGAGCATGCATTTTAATCTAATATAGAGTGGTTCATGTTCTTTCATTAGTTCCTAAAAAATAATTTATTTTCTTTATTAACTGTATATCATTAACATTAACGTTTCATAAATTTTTAAATTATTGTATTTTTATCACTTGTCTTTATTTTTTGTTTACAATTTTATCTAAATTTACTTTATGTATTTGCATACTTATTACGATATAACTGCGTTAGAAGTTCGTTATAACGTCTATTATACATTTCTATTTCAAAATATATTAATGGTACTAATGTTGATTCAACGATGGAAATATCGTAACAATATTGATAGTCAACTATTGAATCAGTAGTTAATAACTGTGATGTAACAGTGAACTGAAGTTGGGTAAAAATCTGGAACTGACGTTAATTCGGAACGTTCATCCTTCGCTGTCATAAATGTTGAATCATTTCAAGCTGAATCAGTGTAACAACTTTAAACAATGAAATAGTTTTAATATTTGTATCATTTACCATTGCTACTACAATACTGAATATAAATCCTGAACTGTCAAGTAAGACCCACTAAATAAACAGTTAATCAAGAGCTGATCCAACATTGGTTGTCAATCGCTGACTGTTAATGTTGATCTAATGTGGAACAAATCTACAATATTAATTTAGTAGTGAGTTGGCGTTTTCTGTGTGGGTTTTTTTTTCAATGCAGAATTATATTAAATAACATTTGTATTACATTTTCATAATATATACAAAAAGAATTTAATGAATTTGATTTATTTTATGTTTTTATTATTGTCTTTGCAAAATAAAATAAAAATAATTTGTTTAATTTCAGGTGGCAGATTCGTTGTAACATCTCAAGGCGATTTACATATTAGAAGTGCTAGTGCAGAAGATGGTATAGCCACTTATTCTTGTCTCACCAGACACTCATTAACCGGTGAAAGAAGGAAAAGTGATCCAGCAACGTTACTTGTAACTGGCAAGTATTTTTATTAATATGTACACAATAATTACTGCATTATAAAAAACGTTCATACGTATAGTTCAAAAATAATTATTCATGACTGAACGAAGATAAATTGAGCGAATCTTATTCATTAGATGTAATATAAATATGAATTGTAGTATTTCAAATCAATTTATAATGTTCAATCATAATATAGCATTTATAATCTCCGGTATCGCATTTGAATAAAGTACACCTATTTCCAGCATCCGTTTAATGAATAGTTGAAATATAAACCATTCAATTTGTATTATCAATTTTCTCAATAAATTATCGTATCAACAGAATAAAAATGTTATGCAGCACGAACAATATATTTTTCTCTTTGTATATTAAATTAATTTATTTCAGCATAATATTTATTATACCATATTAATGAAGATTAATAATAATGTGCTTATTCTCCTTTAATTAATTGATACGAATTGCAAACTTCAATTAATTAATTAACAAACTGTAAAACTAAAATGTATAAACTTCAAATAATTTAATCGACAAAAATTAAATTTCTGTAATCTACATGTATACTTCTATTACATAAGTGTTGAAGTATACTGTCTTACAAGAAATCACATTTGTCAAAATCGTTACAATGTTTAAATCCAAATATGAATTTTTAATTAAAATTAATCTTATTAAAAAAATAAGTAAAACTAAACTTTTCAACTGATATTCTAAACCAAAATTTTTCAATAATCATCTGCAATGGAAGTCTGGCTTCTATTCAATTTTATCACAAATATCTCCTTAATTTATGCAGAGCCAACGAGTCCAATGCCACCGAAATTGATGCAACGCTCGGAGATAGCTATTTCAGCAGAGATGGGAACAGATGTACATCTTACGTGCTCCGCACAGGGAAATCCTCCACCGCAGTTTACGTGGTACAGAGATAAAAATGGTAATTATATTATGAATAATTCACTTTTTAATATTATTTCTATCAAGAAAAATATAAATTCATATGTATTATTACGTTGATGTCTTATTGCGTGTTTTTAAATCTTGCTAAAGGTTACCAATTAAATATGACGAGGGAATGACTTGCAGGGAGACAAAAAAAAATTTTCCAGCAACACCTATGAATAACTAATTGCATAACCATAGTACTAAGCATTTCTTACTGCTAATGAAAGTTAAATTTTACAGTACGAGTTTTATCATAAATTTCTTTATTAACACTATTAATAATAATTCAATGAAAATATAATAAAAAATCAAAGTAATAATAATTTACTACATTGATATATCGTACCTTCTCTGATATTCTGTAATGAAATTTACATTTACATTTACAGTTTTTATTGATGTCGTATATTAATTGAAATATTATAAAACATAAAAAAATATTACTTTTATATTTACTTTCTTTGCTTACTAATTTTATTAATTAATTACTAATTAATTTAATTGCATTTTATATATTAACAAAATTGTATACAAACGTTTCATCAGTTTCATAAATTTTTTACCCTTCTTCAAAAAATTATAAAATTAATAAAAAATAAATAACTTTTGTTTATGTTTAAATTAATATTCTTTACTTGTTTATTTATTTATTTTACTTAAATAATAGTTTTTAATTACCTGACATATTCCACGCCTTCCTCCGATTTTAGTTAGCATTACCTTTACATGTCATAATAACGTCAATCGTTTCTAATATTCCCGTAAGTAAGACAAGGAACCAAGACTTCTCGATGCTTATTCTGAATGCAAACATTGTTTTCCGATATTTCGGTTTTCATTACACTTATAAACGGTAATGGGATAAACAGTACAGCCAACTTAAATCTTTCAAACTAGCAATCTAGGGGGTGACGATTCAATCGAACTGGGTGTACACCCACCACGGATGAATCGTGCCCCCCTAGAATAGTAATTTGAAGGAGTCAAGTTGGTACACTGGTTTACGGGAAAACGGAACCAAAGGAACTTAAAGCGAGTGGACTATTATTTTTTGACGT
>JABFPC010000182.1:0-10425 GCA_022817565.1 Chromoteleia sp. ZL-2020
AAAAAGAAAATTTTATACAAAGTTTTGCTCTAGTTGCGTGTAAAAATAGACGTGTATGTCGCGTATGTGACATATATGGATTGGATTACACGTTTGCTTATATATTTTTTGTACGCAATCACTAATATACAATTATGCTATATATATCATATATAATATCACACATAATCTGCAATCAATCTGCCTCACTATCCGCAGCAGCGATGAAAGTGGATTTCTGGGATATAAACGACTGCGCCACCCGCCGAGGATGCTGCACGATCGTTCTCGCAATGAAATATAATATGAATATATAATATTATATAAATAATGTATTAATAATTACATTATTAATTATATTACAAACAAACTCTAACCAATGGTTAATCAGAAAACTATAGCGTTGACACGATTGGATGAGACGATGACGTTTTAAATAATCATTGCCATAAGATTTGTTTACAGGAGCAAAATAGCTGAATCTCTCCCAAATGTGTCACACTTTTTATATTTGTCACGCGCAGAGTAATCGGAGCTGCGAAAATTCACTACCTATTTTTTGTCGCGAGAACGATTTACCACCCTTGGCGCGGGTGGCGCAGCAGTTTTTACCGCAAAAATATACTTTCACAAATGAAACGTGTTTAACTTTGTAATTTGACAATTGTTCGTTTTCAGTACAAAGAGACGATAAAGCGTCGTTCTCGGAGTAAATAGATCCTCAACTTGGCATCACTTAACACATGAATCAAAAATATTCCAGAGCAACCCTTTCGGAATTTCCTCGAAGGTCCATTGTGCGCGAAGTATCGCTAAAAAGACCTGTCCGCTGTACAAATTACAAAACGATGATTTATACAAAACGAATCGCTCCGATATTTGGTTTAACTCGGAAGCGACGCCGGGACGTTGCTTCGCCCCGACGCGGGTTTTCACCCCGCACCCTGACCCCGATCGTTTGTTTTCATTTCAAAAATAATCAATCAACGTGACAGGCCGTGAGCGAACCGGGTGAAAAGTCCCGACCAATGACGCTTTCCACGTTCTCGGGCCTCGGGGAAAAAGGAGTGACATGAAAAATATTAGAATTTGTCACACAGGTTCGGGATTCCAGGTGCGAGTGCAAAGGCTTAAATGGATAATTTATTCACAGGAAAAAAGTTTATCCGTAACAAAGGCCGATGTAATTGATAACGGATCGCGCGTTGATAATCAGAAATCGAGCAGATGTTGGACCCCGAAGAAGTCACGATTAATCATTTTTTTTTCTTGTGTCCGAAAAAATACTTTATGCGAGGTCGGGTTATCAATCATAAGTAAATAAATTTGCGGGATTCGTGTAAGAAGAGCGAGTTTTGTCGTTTTGTCGGTCAAAGCAGTTGCGGGAAAGATAAACCCGCGCGCGAGTTCTCGAGTTAAATGGCGTTCGGGCAGGTTTCCAAACAAAAAAAAAAAAAAAAAGGGAAAAAATGGTAAAGAGGATGAATTGAAAATTCCCACCGTGGCTTGCATAATACCGATATGATAGCGTCACCTGCCTCGCTGTCTTCTTGACCACATCCTTCCTCCGACAATCGTGCGCATGTATATACGCGACGACGGCATTCGGTTCATGCGTGTACAAGTGGATGCGAAAGCACACCTCAACTGAAGCATATGTCTCGCCACTGCATGCATATATCACGTGCATTCAGCAATCACGCACACTAGTATGCAAATACCCATTAATGTATACATATTTATGCGTAGGAATGTGTGCCGTCGATAATTATCTAATGCGTTCAATCGGAAGTGCCATTATGGCATTTTTACGTTTTGGGCTTTAGCGTGTCGAAGGGATTTTGGTAACTTTTTGTGGCATAAAGTATTTCACTTCTATGAATGTAGAGTTTGTTCGTAAAATCGTTTAATTCAATTTCTTTAAATTTAGTTCTACTTTTCATTCGTAATATTATTCTCATGTGTTCAGTTTAATGATTTGAAATGTATTATTTTCATTTTATGATATTTAGTTGACATGTTATAGTGACTTTTATAATTTCCCACGCGAAGTGGTAATTTCTGACTTTTATGACTTTAGGTTGATAATATTGAAGTAAATACGAATTTGATGTAATTAATCATTTTCAATTTGTCATTCGAAATTGAAATTCTTTAATTAAACATCTACATTTTGTCATCATCATTACGTAAAATTTAGTTTATTATAGAATTGATAATTGATAACTTAGCAACGTGATTTTGTCACTTTCAATTGATAATATTAAATAAATACTTTTAATTTATCATTTTAATTTTATCATATGTAACTGATTAGCTTTAATGAAATTGTACATTTTGTCATGTTCGAAAGATAATTTTTAATTTAGCATCATTATTTTGTCATATTCAAATGATAATATTAAGTCAACACTTTTAATTTATCATTTCAATTTTGTCATGTGTAAATGATTAGTTTTAATGAAATTCTACATTTTGTCATGTCCGAAAGATAATTTTTAATTTATTATAGCATCATTATTTTGTCATTTTCTAATGATAATATTAAATAAATACTTTTAATTTATCATTATTATTGTGTTTAATTCAAATGATAATTATCTATCTTATCAGTATTATTTTCTCACATTCAATTGATAATCTTCACTACCTTTATTTTGTTATATTCAATAAATAATCCACCTCTTCTGTAGTTCAAATGTTTACCATTCAAAATTGATTACTATAAATCGGTCACCCGTATTTTGCCACGTTTTCAACTTATACTCTTTCAAAAATGTTCTCCAATTTGTTATTTATAAATGTAAATATCTTGTAATACTTTATTTTTATTTTATTAATTTTAAATTATAATTATTTGTAACAATTTTGACTTTAAACAAATTTAATTTAATCAATTTAACATTACGTTACAACTTACAAAACTGACATGGAATAATATATTTTATTACCATTTATATGGTCAAAATCATTAAATTTATTGTCTTGTACTAATATCACCACATCAAAAATTGTTAATACAAATCGACCATTAAAAGTATGGAAGATGAAATGAATTTTTTCCAAGATATACTTTAATTTTATGTCATTTTTGCACGCGCACATAAGTTTCGAAACTTGAATACATAAAACTAAATACAAAGACAAAATTTGCACAAATTAATACCAGTCTGCTTCGAAACGAAAAATACCTCAGCAGCACGTTTCGAGTGTTTAAAATTGTAAATAATATATTTAAATCGCATAACAATATCGCAAGCGAATTCGACTCGTACGTACTAATATCGCGTGTGTCACGTTGCGTATAATTCGTAAGGTCGTGTTATATTAATACACATGGCTCGTCGTCACTGAAGACATTAAACGTATATTCAATATAATATAAATTAATGGATAAATTCATGGATTACGTTTTAATGTTGCAAAGTTTATTATATATAATCAATTATATACAGTCGATTGATTTGTCTTTTCGCTCAAACAAGTCAACTACTATTGATAAACACGAAGAAGAAATTTTGTCAGAAGTTGATAAAAAGTGATAAAATAAAGCGAGGCAGTTGGGATCGTGAACCGACGTTTTCGTTTGACATTTTTCACCTCTCCAATTAAGAGTCAAAGTACGTAATTACGGAAACTCCACAATTTCAAGTGGCGATTTAACCACTTTAAAGTGGTATTCTGTTCTAATTATAATCCAGCGGAGCTAATATGCAATTAGTACACTTCGGAGGGTAACGCGAGTTGACAAGCGTTAATGGTAAAAGCTGAAAAAAGGAAGGAGAGGAAGAAAGAAACACGTATCGGCCAAAATTAGAGCAGGGCCGGGTCTAGGATTTGCCTTCTTACAAGTTCTACGTAATTACCCAAAATACCGTTTCTTTTCCTTCGGAAAATCACGATTTCCCGCTCCTATTTCAGTAGCAAGGGCATCGTCGTATTTTTGTTCGAACAAATTATTCAACCGTCGGTGCACCAACGTCATTAGTCCTCGAAACCTTCGAGTCGAACATCAAACGTCGAAATCCCGACACCATAATCCCCGGTATTATGGTATTATTGCCATTCACACAAATAATCGTCTCTTTGTGCACGATTGTCCACAAAGAAACAAACCTTTATATTTCATTAACCGTTTTCCTCGAGTTCTTCTACTTTTCCTTTGGGGTGTCGAGTTTCCCCTATATACCGCATATATAATATATAAAAATACAGACATATATTATATTTATAAATTAATTCTTTAAAACGATAGATTGATTTTAAAGATGACCTAATTTTATTTCAATTTTAATTAATTGAAATATTTTTAATGTATTTAACTTTTGTATCTTTAAATTTATATAAATTCAAATGAACTGACATCTTTTTATTGAATTGACATAAAAATATTTAAAAAGAACTGGAGAAGTTTGGTGACTTTGTTAATGATATATTATGTATCTTAAATTAAATATCTTATACTTTTAGGTACATTAGTTTGACACTATTTTGTTAACTATTTTGTTAACTTCAATGAATACTATTCAAATAAGTATTTTTAATCTATTATTTAAATTTTGTCATTTGCAAATGATAATCTTTCAATCAATATTTGGAATTGTCATGGCCAATAAATATTTTTGCAATTTTTATCGTCGTCATTATGCAAAATTGGATTGATAATTCGTAATTCAGCGTCATCATTTTATCATTTCCAATTGGTTAGATTAACGTGTACACATTTCATTGATCATTTTCAATTTTTCATGTGAAATTGATAAACTGTAATTGAGCATCTACATTTTGTCATGTTACATAGAATATTTTAAATTGTTCGACATCATTGTGCGTAATCCAATATCAACCATAATTCCAAATTTAGCATCATCAGTTCGTCATCTTGAATTAATAATATTACAGTAAAAACTAGCAACTGATTATTTCCATTTCGCCACTTACAATGGACAATGTTTTATTAAAAATTCAACAGTTTGTCGGAAGAGAATGTTTTGATACAGAAAAAAATGTACAATCCATATATATACATAATATCTTTCTTCTTAGATATTTTTATAAAAGACAGTTTGGAATGAGATACTAAATGAAAATACGATAGATTAGAATATAAACTCATGTCCTTTGAACGGATATTTCGAAGGTACTTACTTTCGCAGTAGACGCCCTAATTAATATCTGAATTTGCGATTCATCGGCCAACAATCGTACCATTCATCGTACCTTCTAAATCCGTCCCTGGACCTAACTAAACCTTTCTTAATACGTGAAATTGTAAGGAACGCTCGAAACGCGTCAATAAAAATCCGGCAAACAATGTCGAGTTCAAAAGAAACCTAAAAAATCGAAGAAGAATAAGAAGAAGAACAAGAATAAGAAGACGAAGAAGAAAAAGGAGGGGGAGAAGAAAAAAGAAAATGATAAAAAGAAGAAACTTAAGAAAGGAAAAAAAAGTAGAAAAAATTCGTAGGAACCCGAGTATGTAGGACAGATTAAAAAGACGAAACGAGACGCACCGAATTCCGCTCCGATTCTAGGCTTCTACGCAAACACGGGCCGGATCGACTTTCAGGCGGTTCTCACAACGAAGACTCGCCCGTGACCTTGCGGGACCTTTAAACGCAGCCGGAGCAAAATCGCGGCACGTCTTGACGTGAATCTGCCGTGTCGCTGCGCGGAAGAAGGGGTGAGCAGAAAAACAGGTTCGGGACGAGGGGGTGGCTGGTGGGGACCAGTCTTCGGACGCAACTCGTGGATAACATTTTCAGGACACAATGCAGATACCGCGATAACATCGCTGGGACAATGGAGAGAAAACCTCTCGAAATTCATGGTACGTTCACGGCCGGGACTACCTCGGCAAACAATTCGGGAAACTCGGTGTTTGCTCGTCAACGAGCGTGAAATGTCGTGGACGGGTGTTTGTGTTTGTTGACACCGCGGGACCGTCGCACGGACTACTAGATTGAGCCCGGTTTCCGGGAATTAATTTGGGCCTTCAGAAATGTCGGTCCTAGAAGCAGCGACGGAATTCAAGAAACTGTGGGCTGCTTGGATTTTGAGAAAAGAAGGTAGAGAGAGAGGAAGAGAGACGGATAAGAACGGTAGCGAGAGGTCCTTGATGTCCACCTGGCTTTTTTTTCGAACAGACGTTGTAGATTTTGGGACTAGTGGAAGGTCATTGCGAAAGGTTTCTTAGTTTTAATGGAATCGGATGATAAATATTGGAGGCTTATCTGGTTTCTTATTGATTTTCGGGATGAAATGATAAATTGATGACGAGGCCAATTAATTGAGTCGTTAAGTTGGGCAAATGGAGAGGAAGTTGATAGATTTGTCAAATTGTCGGGTTTTCAAGGTCGATCCGCGTCTCGGATGACAATGTGCTTTCCTTTTGGAAAAATGTTGTTGACAATAACATAAATTTCTTTTTCAAATGGTGTAACATTTTATGGTCCATTTATTTTATCTTTATCGAGCGTGGATGAAGTCAATAGATTTGTCAATATTTAGGGTTTTCAAGGTCAGTCTACATTTCTAATAGAAGTGTATTTATTTTTTGGAAAAATGTTATGATTAATAACGCAAATATTTATTATAAATTATAAAATAATTTATGTTCCATTTATGTTTATTTTATGAACCTCTTCGTTAAAATGGGTTCAGTGGGGAGGAAATTAATAGCTTTGTCAAGTTAAAAGTTTTCAAGGTCAACCTACAGATGGAATGAAAATGTATTTTCCATTTGGACAAATGTTACTGATAATAATAAAAATTTCTTTTTCAAATTGTACAATTTTTTATTCTGCATTTATCTCTACTTTTTAACTGCTTCATTAAGAGTTGGATAGAGAGGAAGTTGGCAGATTTCCAAAACTTTAAGGTTTTCAAAGTGAAGCCATGTCTCAGATAAAATCGTACTTTTCTGTTTTGGACACTTTTTTTTGAAAATTTAGAATCTTTCATTCTACATTTAGCTTCTTCGAATGTAAATTACGCAAAGTTTATCAGAAATAACGTTGTAATTACTTAAAAAAGTATGTCATAAAAATTCCCATTTAATATCACCATTCACAATTCACCCTACTTTAACCTAATAACAGAGAACTTTCGCAATGTTTTATCATCCACCACTCAATAACGCTCTTCAGCTTTGGACGAAATATTCAAATGAAAGGTATACATAGCAGTTTGAAAAAGGAGGAAACAAAAAAGTCCATTATAAAAGCCAGCCGAGTTTAATAATATAACATGTTCATATCTGCCGTGTTGGTTCGCGATAAGTCGATATGTGTGCACTTATTAATTCAAAATTGAACAGCTTGTTTGAAATACATATAGAAGTGTATGCACGCCTTATCATCTTCTGCAAATGACACGTTACCGTTTATTGCAAACTTCCAGCACGTGATACGAACGAAAGTTTAGTTTAGAGATTGACTCAGCATACAAAAACGAGCATTTTGTAATTGGTGCATCAGCAAATTTCGCGAGTAAACAAGACTCGAATTTATCTTAGACGATGTGCTAAGATTAAATGCATTGTAATAATTGTTTTATGAAATAACGCTGAATTATCGCTCCTCACTTGATTACGTTTTATGATGGAAAAAGGAAATGTTTGAACTTTTATAGTAAATGTAATGTATTTGGAAATAAAAATAAAAATGTTGATTTCAAAATAATATTACCCTAGTAAAACCTAGTAAAGAAACCAGATTTTACTTGGAATGTAATTCGGGTCCTAGCAAGGCAAGCCAGGTTACCTGCTTAATTATCCTTGATAATGTCGCTAAAACTTTGTTAGCGTTTCTGTTGGGTTACCTGTAATGAACTAGTATGGGTATGTTATACGAAGCCCTATTTAAGTATGGATTACTTGGGGATCCATAAAGTAATCCCAGATAGACCATGCTATGATAATACAAAGGGCCAAGAAAGGCACTTGTTAGATTTACTAAGTAGACAACTAGGCATATCTACCCGAGCAGAAATTTCTTCTAGTTGTTGGCTAGTAACTAGTAAGTTTTTCTATTAACATGTTGATGATGGTCATCTTGTAAGGAAAACTAGCTAGGCACTAACCAGAAATGTAAGGTAGTTCATTACGAGGAACTTGCTAGTTGGACTATCTAGCAAAAATCTAGTTATTTAATAGATACTGACATTATGCATTTTAATCTAATATTACTTACCTAATGTAACAAATTATTTATATACATTAGTTTTGTTGACTTGAAATTTTTTCAATTCTTCCATTTACAAACATTTGCTAATAAATGTTCTTGCCATAAATTTGTACATAAAACTGTTTCTATTAAAACATATTTCATTGTAATAAAATTATATATGTGCATTTCTGTAATTCTATGTACAATTTATTATTTATTACTCACTTACCTGTCTCTTTTGAAACTATATTAGAAAAGAGCATTTGCTTCCTTTTTCTAAATTTTCTCACACGTTTTCTTGTCATTTCAGCCTTTCTATCAATTTGTAAAATGAATTATTATTCGTAAAATAATGATTTCAAAATACTGATTAATTTGACAAAGACGTCACACAGTATTTAAGAACGGTTGCTATTTTTAAAATGATTTTTACTCTATAGCGTATAGGTGTGAGGCAACTTGAATTGTACCATCCATATTATAGTACTCCTTGCAAGAAACTAGATAATTCCTAGCAGAATATACTATTACATATCTCGTACGAAGCAAGTTATCTTTTTCGAAAATTAAAATAGTATGAAAGAAGACTTTCCCAGAGTAGTTTAACTTGTAACTACCTAGACAAACTCTCGCTAAGCGCACTGTTCTAACATTTGAAAAATATTTGAATCTTTCGCAAAACTAGAATAGCCTTCGATCGTAATTTGAATTATTCTAATGGTTACGAGTAAGCACCTGACAAGTACTTTGCTAGTTTTTCTATTCAAACGTAACTAGACACAATCTTGCTAATACCTCGAAAGTACCAGAGAATGCCTTGACAAATTTCTGCTCCGGTCGCGATAGCTTATGAAAAAACGATCGTTCGGTACATGTATTATTTCGAATTTATTCAATTAGACAATGAAAGACTATAAGAAGATAGGTCGTTGTCGTTCGATGATCGCTTCAGATATCGGTGTCTTAATTTTCAGAATCATGGTAGAAAATAATGAAGCATCTCAAGGTAAACGTATCGTTTTCTCTCTTTTTTGTTTGTTCCGTTGCGCCGTGTAAGGTTGAAAATATGTCTCATTCGTAACGTGCTTTAATACATTTAATTTATGCATTCGAATCGCGCCGATGATGTTTATCGCAAATTTACACTTAGAAGCTTGGAACATTGTGCAGAAATAATAAATTTTGCTAGGAATAATAATAAAGTTTAGTACTTTATTATTTAGCACTACCGTGATTCATACGAAATTTTAGCAGAAGCGAAACAAATTACGTCCACTCGCTGTCCCAAACTTGCTCGAAAGTAGTAAATTTGTGTCCGCGGATTAGTTCTCCGCGAGAACGCATTGTTCTCGACACGAACACGAAATTATTATACAAAAGTCGCGAGCAAATAATCGAGCGTCGAGGATAGAAATACGCGGTTGAAGCGTGAGAGACTTTTTTGCCAAACGTATAAGTCGCGCGACGCGACTCGCGATACCAAAACAACGCCTCGATTCATCAGAACGGCCTTGTTCGTAGCGCTTCTGTATATTTCATACACCTCGTCAAATGTGTCCCTTTCTCGTACACCTTGGCCCACCGAGAGGCACGACGCGCGGCGCGTAATTCACGGTTGCGCAATCGACCCGATTACGCGCGTCACATCTGCAGTCGTGTAATTTTCGCGCGCGTAGGTGTCTGTTTACGCACCTCGGTAAACCATAATGCTACTAGTCGCAACAATTATTAGCGATTACCGCGAGGAGCGGAGCCAACGTTGCGCAATCTTGGCGACCCGCTTTCTTCGAAACGTCGCGTTGCGCAATTCATCGAGAAAACCGGGTGAAAAGTTGTGACAACAAAATTGGGCAGCGCCGTTTTGAAAGCAGCCGAGTCGAAAAGCGACGCTCCGTTACGAAAGGTCAAGTTTCGTTCGGCGCTCGTCCCACGCGAGCAGACTTCCCGCGGTCAGAAATCACTTTGGAACTTCCACGCGCGACTCATTTTCTCGCTATCTTATACTCTCCGCTCGGTCGAGGAGAATTTGACGCCAGGCGACGTTCCGACGAATAAATACACTCGGACCTCGGATAGTTTCAATTTGAGCAGTTTCAAACCTTGATCAGTTTCAACTAAAAACCTTGATCAGTTTCAGCAAAGAGCAGCCCATTGGCTTAGAACATAATTTTTCAACAGCCAATAGCTGCGTATTTAAAGTGCGCCAAATTTGAATGGCAGATAAAACCGAGTCGAATGGTATGAAATAGTATACTCTCATTTATACATCAACTCTATT
>JABFPC010000183.1:0-10413 GCA_022817565.1 Chromoteleia sp. ZL-2020
AGAGCAAAAATAATTCAGTGCCTCAAATGCTCTTTTTCAGACTATATCGTGTTCACTGATGTTTTATGACGTTATGTCAGCAGGGCTGCCAATTATTATAGTGCTTCCGAAAGCTTGAGGGTGGTACTTGGAAATCGCCATAGGATAGAAAACAATTTAAATTTGAATCAGAGTTACAAGATGTCAAAAATAAAGACACCGAGCTTATTTATACACCTAATAATTGAAAACTTAGATCAATAAACTCGACAGCTTTACGCCTGTTCGCATTGCTAATGATATATAGCAATGACAGCAAATACATTGATTTACTGGAAATAACTAAAGGCAAATTTCTTTATTTGTTTCACGTAGAATCTACTCTTATCTTCTTTGAATCTATGTGAATTTCAAGAGAAGTTTGGGTCGCTATTGTTCATAGTTGGTTAGCACAATATTTACCTGAGGATACAATTGTAATTCTCATATCAAAAGTAAGCGGTGAAAATGGTTTCGAGCGTTAAAAAGTGTTGCGCGGAAGCGATGTGCGCGCATATGAGCATTTCGATACGAAAATACGCGTAATGCGAACGGCCCGCTTTTGAAATGTGGAGCGCTGTATTAGACGCTCATCAAATCCCCGACATACCGGAACTGGCTCAAGCGAAGCCAGGTCAAACGGGAGCGCGTCTGACGACTCCCCGGCGTCGTCGTCGGCGGCGTCGTCATCGTCGTCGTCGTCATCGTCGTCATCGTCATCGTCACCGTGGTTGTCTTAGTCTAAAGGTCCGTTCAAAATTAGACGTCTACGCTAGCAGTGTCACACGCGACTCACATCAGAGTCTCGTTGCTACGCGTTTCAAATTACTCAAATTATTTACTAGTCCCGAGGCTATGCGGAAAACAATTTCATCCATGGAAACGTTTAAAAATACTAAAGTCTAGCGCATGTCGCGACACATTCGCGAAATAATGCAGTTGGCGCTAGATGGCGTTTCTAAAATATCTACACTTTGACACGTGATAACCAAGGAGTTAAATATTAAGATTCTAAGTTTTTTATTTATCAGATATTCACGTTCGGTTTTCTTTTGTGAGATTATTTGAATATATTTATCTAAAAATAATATTTTATTAAATCATAAATGAACCCTTGTTACGAAATGTATTAAACCTGTTAGATTTTATTTAAACTGATACAACGTTCTGATTTATGAATAGGAATGAATCTTAACAATGTATCGGATTGAATAAGTTCAAAGAGATTGAATCGATTTTTAAACTTGGAATAAGTCGGAAATATTTTTGCTTCGGAGTTGGCTGAATAAACATTACTTTCGATAAATACAAATGTTTTACTATATTAATAGTCGACTTAATTTTACGTTGCAAATGTGTTAAAATATTTAAAAAGTCTCATTTCGCATACAGTCTGGCTAAAAATTTGACTTACTGCCTGTTAATCCATGAACTGTGGTCTACGCGAATTATACGCTTAACCTTCTACAAATACTCAGTGCAACCGGCTATCCGTAATTTACAACAACATAAAAGTCTCAATATTTTACGCCATAGTTATTATTATTTGTTTTGTTCTAGAATATATATAGAAAAATATATGTAACAGTTCTATTTGTGCATTTATTTTCCCTCAATTGTTATTACTATTAATATTAAACTCAGAGAAAAAGCTATTGAAAATTCACCATTTTTTTAATCGTAATACAAGGATATAATCATTATGTATTATTTGAAAAAAAATTTTTTTTTTCTTTTGATGAATTAATAAATTAAATAAAAATTTCTTGGGCTGTCACCGCTCTTAGTACTCTCCGTCGATAACACTGCTTAACTTAGAAGCCGCTACGTTTTTCTTTAGCTTTATCGCCATATTATTGACATCTCAGGGACTACATCTTAATACGTTGTTTTCGAGAAGCGTTCATTGCGCAATCACGAAACAGAAATTATTACATAAAGCAACAAAGTTTACATGTGAAAAATGGAGTTAATAAATGTAAAATATGAAAATGTTTTGGTTATAAAAGGTACACTGTTAGACATAAATTGACTCTAATTTCCTAGGATTCTCCAAAAAAAATAGTAAATTAGATTATAAGAAATAAAAAATTTTTCTATTCTGTTTTGTAATAAAATGATTACTATGAATAGTAATAATAATTCGCGAGAAAAGTTATAATAATTATTATCAAGATTAACATTTTGATTTATAAGTTCATCAGATAATCACTATATTTATTATTTAAAACTTATTTCGCATTAAAAATAAATAAAAAATTATTAATTACTTTATTTTAGATAATAAAAAAACGTCATAATCTTAATTTCTGTTCTTAATGTAATTTACTAATAAATTATAAATAAAAATATAAAACAATATTTCCATTTTTAAATATAACGTATTTACATGAATATACAAA
The DNA here is from genome assembly GCA_022817565.1 of Chromoteleia sp. ZL-2020. Lineage (NCBI taxonomy): Eukaryota > Metazoa > Arthropoda > Insecta > Hymenoptera > Scelionidae > Chromoteleia > Chromoteleia sp. ZL-2020. The sequence continues at coordinate 2,421 of JABFPC010000183.1, forward strand.
GTTTGAATCACAATGCTATTATTTAATTATTGAAAACATAATGTAAATATTTATATTTTTATTCAGATACAGTTTGATTGTCGTCTTATAAAAAGTAATTTTTTTAAATAAATAAAATTGTATTGCAGTGTTTTGTCATCACACTAGTAGCGTGTTATTAGAAAATATTGATTATATTATTTTTTAAACAATTTCGAATAATAAATGATAATTTAAGAGTTATATTAATCTCTAAATTATATGCAGCTTTAATATTGCACGTGTGTGAAAGACTTGTTTAGTATAATTTTCATGATAATTAGTTATGCATAATTATAAATTATAATATTATACTATAATATTGCAGTGCAACATAAATTTCAGTACATTTAATTTATATTTAAAACGTATTTACTGTAAATGTCGAAATAAATTACTTAATTAAATATAATTAAAATGATCGAATTAGAGATTTGTTATTAGTAGTTGTTTATCAATGATTTTATCAAGCGTTTAGGTCAAATATCCACGCGGTCGCTTATAAAATTACTGTCACATTTTCAGTCGTGCGTTGTCAGAGAATCGTTCGTAAACGTTAAAATGTTTCGTAATAAGTGGAAGCTCGTCCACCTCGCACACTTTTCTGATAAGAAAAAATTGATTCGCTTGAACGGGCTATTATGACTTGAAATGAGTGCATAAGCCAGACTACCGACCTAATTGCATTCTCATTGAAATGAAGTATATCTAAACGACGCAAATGAACGTCTCGACGTTGTCGAGTATTAGAATACATGCATACGTGATAAGCACTGCGATCGTTCGACTACCGAAATTTTAATCGCAAAATTTGTGGTATATTTCAACGGGGAACATTTCTCAAACAAATCATAAGTTTTCATCTTATAGATGAGTCCAAAGCAACAAAAATAAATGATTAGTATTTCAACAAAATTCATTATTCAGGGTTACCGGAGTTGACGGGTCAATTTCAGTGACTTAAGTGATGATTCAATAACAGAATAACTAAAAACGAATGTTTATAATTTTTTAAAACGACTAATATTGGCAAAATTATAAAAAAAGCTTATAAATTAAAGTACGATTAAAATGTACGTGCCGTAAAATGCAGTTAATAATTCTTTTTTTGATAAATTAGATATCTTAAAAAACCAAGCAACGTAAATGAAAAAAATTATACATACAAAGAGAGATAGAAATGGTACACGCGAACAAAATTTGCATACAAATTAGTATACTTATAATAAAGTAGGGGATAAAGGATTTCTTTATTTATTACTTATAACGTAAATTTCAACAAATTATTATTTGTTTACCAAAATTATTTACCAAAATATTTACTACACAGACTTTGAAAAATTTGATTAGTAATGGAATGTTATATCCCCTACTTTATTCAAAGTATGATGTTTCTTATGCAACCATTTTTCTATGAAAATGATAAATTAATAATTGTGGTTAATAATTATGGTAACTATTATCAAAATTATAATAATATTAATGGTAACTATATCTGTTAGAGCCATTTTTTCGGTACGAAAAGTGTACTAATTTTTTTTCATACGATATTTACTGACCTACATGTTAAAACTTAATGGATTAGCGTGTGAAATTCTTCAAACAATTGCAATTTTTATACAGATTTATTAAATATACCTTGGACATATTATCAAAATTTTAAGAAATGTCAGTCACCGATAAATTTTAATATAAAAAAAGATGATTATACGATTTCAATGATTAATATGTTACAACAATATTTAATCAATTGCCATGAAAATTACATTAAACCGTTCTTTGATATATTTGCCATATTTTAGAACAAGTTCACTGACAAAATTATTTCTAGCACAAAAACGTGTGTGCTTAACGATAGCAATACTGTATGCCTTTCGTGGGTATACGCATATTTACGTGAAACAATTGAATCGCTTTGAATAAACATAGATTACGCCGAGCGAAATAGCACTGAAAAATTTACTGCTTTTTACTGGAATTCAAGAATATTAAAGTATGTACTTCTAAGTACACCCATAATTAAATGAGATTACTTGGACAGCATTCCATTTATTTTTTCAAGTGCCTGTTTTCCTTCTAAATGGCAAAGAGGAAATAATACATTTAAATACAACAACTTTGTAAGGGTAATGCGGAGAAGTTCCACTCTACGCCTCCCTTTTTTAACCCTAGAACTGCGATCTCGTGTACTTTTTTTTTGTATGTATAAAAAAGAAGCGATATTTGTAGGTTTATCTAACATGAAATATTCACATTCAAATAATGTGAAATATTATGAATGAAGATTTACGAACGCAAAAAAAGAAATATTTATTAACAAAATTTGGGATTTACAACAGTCAAATATTTCATTACAAATAAAAACACTAAAAATAAAATGAAAAAAAAAAAAAAAAGAAAAAAAACTTTCCGATGATCCATCGTTATGACTTTGTTAAAAAATATATGTGCAAAATAATAAATAATTAGCAATATTTCAAAATAATTAGCTAGGATAGAATTGTATACTTATTTTAAATGAAAATGAATATTCTTTCCATTTAATTTTTATGTTTAATATCTAACTTTTACCACCAGAGTTATAATTTCTAATTTGTTATATTAAGTCAATTTTTAAAATAATCAAAATTTTGGATTGAAAATAAAGAGATGGTTGCAATATTTGCATAACATTAGATGAATGTCGACCGATTATCATGACTTTTGTCTTTTATTTCATGAAAATCTGGAACAAAATTTAGAAATAAAAAAAATTTGTTTATCCTCGTTTTTGTACTAACTAAAAAGTACATCTTTTATAACCAGAAATATCCTCTGGTTTAAAAATTATGCCAAATTCAAAAAATCTACGTCAAGAATTTATGGTCATAACGATAAGAAAACTTTCAATTGAAAATTCTTCTTAATTTACGAAGATACTAAATAAATTAAAGTTTTATTTATGTGATTGTAAATCGTTATAAACATTTCTCCCGGCAATTGTAATTGATAAACATAACCTACAATATGTCTGCTTAAAATAAAGGAGCATGCGCAAACTGCTTGCGCGGTTAACAGGCTTTTCCGGTCTTGAAATTGAGCGTTTACTAGAAGTCGAGCGTATAAAACAAATAGTTCATAAAAGTGTCTTTCCAGATCTAATTTATAGTTCAGTATATTTAAATCTATTATTTGTATAATAATATATTTCTTGTACAATTTTATTTTAAATTGTAATTAAAAATTAAAGAAAGGTATAATTAGACTTTCTTACACGGAAGAAAATTAGTAACAAATTGCTATAATTTATAAAAACGCTAATATAATGAATATTTATCCTAATACTTATCACTTCGTTCACAAAAAGCAATCACACTTGTCAAAATTATTATATAACATCTTATCAAGCATAGAAAGATGCTTGCAAGTTTGACAGTTTTTTATGAGTCGAGTTATACGTTTTTAGAAAAATACACTTTATGTTAGCATTCTTATAAAGTAATTTTATATAAACATTTTTTCTCCGCGTATAACTATTTTAGTTTAGTTTAGTTTTCAATCGTTCTTGTCCTCGCGTTTGTCATCCTTTGATCAACACAAACGCGACGTCAACACGATTGGCAAGTAAAAGAAACACTCGATACGTGCAAAATACAATGCTCGCGACTCGGATTGAAGAAAAATATGTGAAAAAAAAGGTCCAAAGTGTAGCATTGCGCATGAAGATACCGAAATAACTTGGCGACCCGTTTGCACTTATTGTTAGTGGCATCCTAATGGAAGCTGGCGAACAGGCACAAGGCACCTGCGGCATACTATTTTATCATCCGCCCCCGACCCCAAGGCCCGCCAAGTCATCCAGCGCCTCGACTATTCGTCTCGCTATGCACTTCCGAAACCAATCAAATATTCAAATATTACGCTACGCCAGGTTACGTGGAATTCCGAATTTTATCACCGTAGTTTCGTTTGTTATCATTTTATTGCGCGATCCCTAACTCTTCTGCGACCGAATTCATTGGATAAGTGCACCTATTATTTAGCGCCATCTTTTTCTGGTGCGATTCGTTCGTTGGTCTTTTACAAGTTGGGTCGATATTAATCCGCGCTTCGATTTTATATTGTTTAGAACATACCGAGGAATAAGTTTGAACTATTTATCATGCACGATAATGACGATAAATTGAGAACTGTCAAATAATGACGAGGAAACAGAAATAGGCCGAAGATATTCGAATTGAAACTTTCATGTCAAACGAAATTAAGATTATAAATTGATTACAAGTAAACGAACATAATCAAATAGGATAAAAGAATGAAAAGTGAATAAGTTTTAGAATTCAGTACAGAATAATCATGTAAAGACAATAAAATAAAACTTACAAAATTAAGTTATCGCGAGAAGATAGGGAACCGAAGATGTTAAATTGCAAAAAACAAAAATGAGATTAGAAATATAATACTACGATATTAAATAGAAATATTTAATTAAAAAATAATCAACTAATGAATATACCAAAGCGTTTGTTATTAATAAATGATAACGATCAATTAAAACAACGTAAAAATAAGATTAATCATTCTTATTCATCCGTTACTTTATTGACAGCAATTTAATTTTTCAAATTTGCAACTTGCTCTTCAATTATCATAGGAAAGTTATACTTCTACTCATTTGAAATGCACAATAATTCGTAAAATAAAACGAATTAATAATTAAAATTGCTTACAAATGACCTGTATCGGATAATTTCTCTTGATTAGCTCAAATGGATGAAATATCTAGGATAACGATCAACGAGTCATTTTTCTTTTCCCCAAGCACGTCAGCACAATTGATCGAGTAATGAAAATCCGAATTCAAACTCGCGCTCGGAACACTGAATTCTGAAAATTGAACGCCGAAAATAAACGTAATTATTCGAACGTTTCATACTAACGAGGAACGATTGCTAGTTAACTTGTCACAGAGCATCGATCATTCGGACACTTGTATCCAACGATAACGGCCGATATCAGACTGAGCTGTTTTGCAAGAGAAACGTACTCCGATCTTCTGTTTTGACATTTCGTACGTGAGAAGATAGATAAATAAACGGGTTGAAGAATTTGCCGACGAAAAAATTCAGCAAGTTTTACGCAAGTTTTAGAAGGTTACGCAGTTAGCATTTAACGGAATTTAAGTGTTCTTCTTAAATTAAGCACTTAATATAAAATCAATGTTATTCTTTTTTTCCCATAAAATATCAATGATTACAGACAGTAATATTAATATTAGAAATTATAGTGCACGCGTTTTATTTTAAAAAATTACACTTTTTTTAATTTTCAATTTATTAGAAAATCTGTTATAAAAGTAGACAATATATTCTAATAAAATTAATCATATGAATGTTATATAAGTCTTGGTGTATGAATACATAAAATAAATACCTTTGTCAATTTTATTATAAAATTTGACATGGTGAACCCTAGAAAGATATATATATATATATATATATAACATTTCTAATACTTTTTGTTAAAATCTTTTATTTTTAATTATAACATTATATCGTATTACATTGATATTTTATTATAAACTGTGTCATAAATTATTAGAAATATTTTTAAAGCAATTCTTCTAAGGTCTCTTTTTCTGAATAAATACTATAATTTAACTTAAATTTCAGTCCACGTAAGTCAATTGCAAATAATATAACGAGACGAATAAGAAAGTATTTGACATTCGTCAGTGAAATTAGAAGCAAATATACACCGATACGTATCGCTGCGAGAGATTCAAATATTGCTTTCGTGCACATGGTCGGGCGGGTGTAATATTCACCTCAAACGGAAGTGAAGGCTATCTCGATTAGAGGCATACAAAGAAAGAAACACGTTTCTTTGGACGTTCTTTGTTTGTGATTTTTACGGAAAACCATCGTTTGGCGAGTTCACGACTGTGATTATAGAAAAGGGGATTATAAAAAAAAGGAGCTTCATTCATGCTCTCTTTTACAGTTACAAGTGTACGCGTCGTTTATCTCGGCGTGATCGAGTATCGAGAAACGGCGCTTCGATTCATTTCCGAATATTTCACGTCCATGGCTCATGAATAAAAAATGTTGTCCCTTTTTTTCAGGAGAACATTACGTATGTGTGGTATTTAAAACGATGCCGCGCGCTGAAAGCAAATTTAATTTAATTAAACGAATGAAAAAACTTACTTTTTTGGAACAATGTTTACGCGCTTTATTGTTTTATTATTTAGACACATATGCGGAAATGTGTGTATTCAAATGCTATTTGTTTGTATACGTACTTACCTTGAACTTATATATATATATATATTCACACCACTGCAATATAACTATATATGTATTTTTAGGTTTGTGTATGTGTGTGTGTGTGTTTATTTATATTTATATATTAGATATATACAAAATCATGTTTTTATTGTCAAATAGATATTTGTAACGCGAAGCAAATGTTTGTGATACGACAAATGTTTTATCAACATTCTTTGTGTCTAAAATATTTGTTTGTATTTATTTAGCCAAGCTTATGTAAATCGTTTGTCAAACATAGCTAGGTATAAATAAAAATGATGTTTAATTCAAACGAAATAATTGATTCAAAATATTAAGAATTGATTCATTTACATCACAATAATAAATAAATGAACTTAACGAACGCTTTTCTTATACCAAAATATTCTATTTTTCTCCGCGTATAATTAATACAATGTCAAAGTCAAGCTGACGTTTGAAAGAACAAAGAAGTAGTAGAATCAATACGTGAAAGAAAATCAAGAAACTGTCAAATATTACTAATGCAAACAAAACAAACAGCCAAGAACAATCTAAGTCAAATAAAGAAAGTGTCAGAAACAAACCTTTCAAAAATCATTTTAATGTTCGAAAAAACTGAATCGATGATACGCGTAAAAGTTTTTAATTTATAACTGATTAACTATTCAACGTGAAGGTTAAAATCAAATACCAATGAATTTCTTAAACAAATGAATTCTAACAAAGAAAATAAAATAAAAAAGAAAAAAGTGACATTTCTCGAAATGACAATTCATAAAATGTTATTAGTTCTGAAACAAAGGACGTACGAAAAATAAACAACACTAAACCAGGCCGAAACCGAGCCATAAATTTATATCGTTCTAAAAATTTTAACTTATTAATTACACAAATGACAAAAAAAGTAACAAAAAATTAAAGCAACTGAAAGGAAAACAATTGAATAACTAAATGAAATCAAAATAGTTATAAAGAAGGAATAAAAACGTTCATTTTTCGAATAATAATAATAGTGAATATTACATAACGTTTTGCTTGCGTTTGAATTAAGTATATTATTTGTATTTCTTAAAAAAACAGTTATTAACAGTAAACGCACGTAGCAAAAAGAAGTCGCAAAATAGCGCAAAAAGTTGAAAAAGGAAAACAATGTCGTGAAAAAGCGCGGCGAAAATCGCGAAACGGGGCGCGATTTGAAAGCGAAATGACAGTCGGTCCGTGTTTGCAGTCGTGTGGACCCTGTCGTTCGCGGGACAAGCCCGCGTCTCGGCACCACGTGCCGTCGTTCGAGGCGTCCCGTTCGACAAAAGCCGCGCGAACGCGCGTCCAGTCCGGCACGCCGAAAGCAACGCGAATATGCGCCGCGGCACCGGCGAGCGTTTTTTTCCGCGAAATACTCACCGAGACGGTGGTCCATCGTTGCTGGGCCGTCGGCTACAATTTCGGCGGCGTTGTTTACAATGCGAGACTCGCCGCGAGAGCTGTCAAAAAGCGCGCAAACCGCGCGGTTCGCTCGCGTTTCGCGAAAGCCTACCGAGCGGCGGACGTGCGATCTGTCGCGATCGATTCGTTGCTTCGATCAACCGCGGCGATTTGTGGGCTTTTGGCGCAGACGATCGAGTGACAGAGCTTTTGCGAAAAATGCGCGCGCGCGCGTGTGACCGGTGACAGATTCGCACGAGTTCTGGGTCCTCGCTTGACAG
>JABFPC010000184.1:0-10410 GCA_022817565.1 Chromoteleia sp. ZL-2020
CCGACGTGCGACCACGTTCAAACTCGTTAAACCAATTTTTGACGGTCGCCATCGAAGGAGAAGAGTTACCGTACACAGCATCCAAGCGCTCTTTGATTTCGCTGCGCGATTTCCCTTCCAAAAACAAAAACATATAAAAAAATGAACAAAATCGGTGATTTACACTTGGATTACCTTCCTTGTAAGTTATAATGAAATTGGTAATGTTAGCAGTGATAGGATAAATCGAATTGAGAAAAAGCAAAGAGATTTAGAACGTAAATAATAAAATTAATTAATTAAATACAGAAGAAGCACCGTTTATTTGATGAGTCAACTTCACAAACGTGAGGCGAATATTATATATTAACAATCTATAATAATGAGAGTCATTTCCAAAATGAGCGTCGATATGTTTGAACGTTCTTTAAACAAGGACGACATTATACAAGAACCGGTTCGTGACGGGTATCAGCTTACTGATGATGGATATTACGATATACAAAATAAAAGACTAACTAACGTAGTTGAATCTATTAACGAAAACGATGATTTTACACTGCATACTGTTAAAAATATTGTTAGAGAATTTGTTAATTCAGAAGAATATACAGTATCACCAAGTGTTTTAAACACTACACTTCGAGTTGAAATGAGTAAATTGCGAGGTGAAGTGCAAAAAACACAAAAACTTATAATTAAAGGCGAACATACAAAATTAAATCTTCGAATAACTGAAGAAAAGTATAATACTCAAAACAACATAAGAGATCAAATAGAAGTTAATTTCATAAAAACTATAAAATTTGACATTTCATTGTTAAAAGACAGAATTGAGGAACTTGACATTAGAACTAAAAATAGTGATAACGGACATTATGACAATTAAAAGGTATGAATCGTGAAATTGATTTCAATACGAAGGGAGTGGAGTATCTCAGAGAGCATGTACACGGACTTTTAAGTTTGCAATAAACGATAAACTATTATTATTAAAATGCTGGCCGTTGTAGAGGAAATACATAAACCCGCTCATCGAAATTATATGTGAAGGAAGGTTTATATACGTAATTTAGATAAAGCTTGGCAAGCAGATCTGGTTGATATGTCATCTTATGCTACCAATAATAGAAGATTCAAATACTTATTAACTGTCATCGACAATTTTTTAAAATTTGCGTGGGCGGTGCCCGTGGAAAGCAAAAGTGCAAAAGACGTTAGCATTGCGATGGAGAGTGTATTGAAACCGAAGAATATACAGGTGGATATGGGCAAAAATTTTTATAATTCCACATTCAAGTCTATTGGATTAATAAGAATGATGTATATTAAATAAACTCACACATAATACAAAAAACGAGTTACATCCTATCTTATATTATTAAATGAAAAAGGATTTTGAAATAAATTACAATTGTATTTTATGAATATAATTTTATTATTATTTTTTTACTTTTTTTTCAATAATTTTTTTATAATTAATTATTATTTACGCATTACAAAATTCAATATTATTAAATTTACCATCTATTTTACATAACTAAATGGTTGATTTGTAATTAATTGTAAACATGTTTGATTAATAAAAGTGACGTATAAATGTAAGAGAAAAACTATATTTTGCACATTTTTCATTCAACCTTAATACTTATAAATGACATGTAATTACTTTAAAGTAATTTGTAAGGTAGTTAGGTTTTTGAAGTTAATCATAAAAACATATTTATTGTTTATATATATTGGCATATATTTATTGTTTGTTTTTGAATATCGATTTGAACATTGACTCAAACCGCCGCGAATACCACTTCGAAAAACATTACCATTGCGATATCTGTTAACAATTTTAATTCTAGACGGGTCTATTTGAGAGTACAATTCTAAGTGTACCAGGGTAAAGGGAAATAATATGCGGGATCGAAATCGTGCGAGTTTGAAAGACTGTCGCTGAAAATTTCAAATATATCAGCTGAAAATAAAACGTCTGTTTTAAAATACAAATCTGAATACTCACCTATGATCTTAGTTACAATTATTCCACACATTCTTTGTATGCTCATAATTACTGTCGCTAACTTCACTATCATTCATATAGTTATAAAATTTATCACGCGATGGTAGATTTGTTTCATCTAGAACGCTCATTTCTTTAACATAATTATAAGGGAAAATAAATTTACCTGTTAATAAATTAAACTGACTGGTAGTTGGAAGTTCGCTTTTTAAAATACTGTTGTTATCATTGTCTAGAAATTAAGCTAATTTATCAAGTGATGTGTTGAAAAATGTAAAAGAACCCATAGAACTTAGACGAATTTTCGTACCTTTAACGTATTTAATGAAAGAGATATATTTTTCTAAATTTAACGGTATTACTTTAAAATTTCCTTCAAATGTATTATTTACATCTTTCATAAGGAAATGAGCATCACAGTTTGTAAGATTATAGAATACAATCAAACACAAACTTATTTTGTAATGATAAAATCAGATACAAACTTATTTTGTATTTATGTGGGTTTTGGTTAGAATGTAAATCGAGAACATTCTCACGAACTACTATAAAAACGAACAAAGCGGGCATACGTATAGAGATTCGCTATCGGACCGTCGTGGAGAAAACATAGTTATATCTTTAGTGCGTATTTGTAACTGACTGGTAATCGACTGAAAATAAACACAATTTTTGTTAAGTCTGTTGTTCATTATAAAAGTTTCCTACAATTTGGGGGCTCAACAGGGATTTATACTGAGTCCGTTGATTGAGATTTCAGAGCAAAGTCAGTACTGAGTTCTTCATTTTCATATTCATAGTTTAACAGTTAGTAAGTGAATAATGGCGTCGAGCAATGCCGAACGTCGTTTAGATTTGTTGGATTTGGATACCTTATCCGTCGAAGAACTACGAGATAGGTTACAAGAAAACAAGTTGTCAATAAAGGGTACAAAACCAATTTTGATGGAAAGGTTGCGTAGGAAAAAGGAGACAATGAGAAAAAGACGATTTACGTAGACGATTGAAAAATTCAGTAAAGGAAATTGATAAAATAAATGAGGAATGTGAGACTTATGACGAAGACAATGCGGAAGAAGACGAAGAAAGACGCAGGGAAGAACTGTGACGCAGTCGAATAAACAACGAGAGCCAGCTTATAGTGAGAGAGAGGAAGATGATCGACGCGGAATGAGACGACAGTCAATATTGACATATAGAGACATGGAAGATGCCCTGGACAAATTCAGTGGGGGATGACGGCAAAAACGTGACCTGTTGGGTCGAAGAATTCGAGGAAACCGCTGAATTGTGCCAGTGGAACGACGTATAAAAGATTTTGTATGCGCAGAGACTGCTGACGGTGCAAGTGCAAGTCTTCGTGGAGAGAGATGTGTACTACACTGGTGCGAGAATTTGGCCCGAGGATCAACAGTCACGCAGTTCACGAAATGATGCGTAAACGGAAGAAGAAAAGTACCGAGACTTATAACGAATTGTTATAACATGATGGAGATCACTACGCACGGCGATGTTGAGATAAGCGCGATCGTGCCGTATATTATCGACGGCGTGGATGGCGATGATTCCAGCAAGACAATCCTCTACCAAGAATATCAGCGACCTAAAAGATAAGTTTATTATTTTTGAAAAAAAGGTAAATAGAAATGTTGAAAGATGTAGAAATAGTGATAAAGGTTGTTAAGAAAACTCGTTTAAGTTTTCATTTAAACACACTTAACAGCCAATTTTTTTTCATCTAATATAATATATTTCTACTCATTAATATATACACTTCAATAAATTTGTTCTACCGCTTATAACCTTTCTCTTACATTGCGACTAACAGACATTGCAGACTTTTGCAGACTCGACAGACCGACTGACTTGAACAGACTGACGAGCTGACTCGACAGACTCGTTAACACTCACTCTAAATAACAATAGGTGGCGTTACTTATCCTTTTGTCGAATATAAATGCATTGCATATCTCAACAAAGGTAAAATAGGTAATAAAAATAAAGTCAGCGACAAAAGTAGAAGATTCTTGAATTATAATAAATTTGTTTATGCCAAATATATTAAGCTTCGCGTCGCGACCTATAAACGGCGCTTGAAGCGCCTAATTTTCGGCAGAGAAGCCAGAGCACGTTTCGATTTCGCGTAGTCATCTTTTTTCGAAAAATAGAGGTTACCAAAAAGCCGATGTTTTCGCGGTGCAAGCCACGTTGGCTCATGTAAATAAATGTGTGAAGCAATAAATACTGTTAAGTGTGTCCGTTAATACCAAGTGCGGTTGTTTTTTAAGCCTTGGAGACCATTTCCCTTTTGTGTGGAGCGCTTTAGTGGCGAATCATTGGAAAATTGCAAGGAGATTTCTCAATATTTCAAACAAAATGGTCCTTCGAGTCGGATAAAGTGCTCAAAATTGAGAAAATAATCAAAATGGCAGTAAAAAGAGCTGAAAAAACAAAAATTTGGGCATAATTCGAAACGAGGTTGTACGTCTCTGTTGCTTACACTGCGCGCCATTTGGAACGAAGTTCCTTGTTTTGCACACAATCGAATTGTTGCTACGACGCCGTACAAGAAGACCAGAGAGGGGACATATTGGTTTCACTCACAAGTGGAGACAGCAGTCCACTAGACAGGGGAAACGGGCTCGCCTTTTCCTACAATAAAGCAAGCAATTGTCAGACGCGCAATCAGACAAATTAGGCACTCATTGCTGATCCTATTCATGAGTGTTCTTCCACCACCCAAGGTTGATCCTGGTCATGGGCGGCAACGACGTCCATGTCTGCTGAGGAAAGAGGGATCGGAATCTCGGGACGACTCACTTCTTCGCCCCGATCACTGGTCGCCGCGTCCTACACTATAAGAGTTTGGTGTCCCAGTTCAAGGTGGTGATCCTCTGCGTAGCTTGACGTCAACAACCAAGATGGACGACGAACAGACTCAACTCTTATCAGCGTTGACTGAAACAGGAGGTTTGGTTCGTCGCGCAATAGTTAATTTCAATACATTGGGTAAGCAGAAGAAAACACTCCAACACATTTCATTCGCGATTAGAGACATTAAAGGTAAATTGGGATAAGTTTCAAATGTATTATCATAAATTAAAGGCCATTACCGACGAGGATACTTACAAAAGGGAATATTTTATAAACAATGATTTTGAAGAAATTTATGAAGTTTATCAAGAAGCTCATGATTTTTTGTGGGATTGATTGACAAAGAGCGTCCTCAATTACCGCAGCAAGAATCTAGTGTTGAAATTGGTGAAGAAAAACTACGCTTAGATAATTATGTAAAATTACCTTGATGTTCCTACTTTCTCCGGTGATTTTAAAGAGTGGATAGCCTTTCGCGATTTATTTATTGCGTTAATTTATAAAAGAAACTGTTTAACAGATGTACAAAAATCATATTATTTAAAATCAAGCTTAACCAGCACTGCTGCAACTGTTCTGAAAAATACCGCAGATACCGACGCGAATTATAAGACGACATGGAATGCAGTCGTCAAACGTTACAGTAACAAGCGCTATATTGTCAATTCATATGTCCAAGCCATTTATGATGTCCCACCAATGCGTAGTGTTTCAGTCGCAACAGACTTGCAGAGAATACGCGACGCGGCTTCTGATATCTACAGTGCACTTATGGAACTTGAACGTCCTGTCAATGAATGGGTGGATCTACTTATATTTTTAGTTTTTAAAAAGTTCGATACGCAAACACGCACAGCGTGGGAAAATGTATTAGAAGCCACGACTGAACTACCTGAATTTACAACCCTGGAAAAGTTTATCAATACTCGCTTTCATGTTCTTGAATCGGTACATGCTACGTAGAAGCGAGATCGCAGTTCTTCGATTCCAAGCAAATCAAATGTTAAGTCACATCATGCTTCTGTTGGAACAGAAAACAATAACTATGATAACAATAACGGTAATGACCGTAAACAAAATGAATCGAAGAAATGTGAGAAGTATGGCGCAAAGCATGTCTTATTTAAGTGCGATAAATTTAAACAGGATAATATGAAAGATAGGTATGAATTTGTGCATAAACAAAAACTTTGTTTTACTTGTTTTAATAAAGGTCAGTTTCCTCCTCAGTGTCCTAGTAAAAATTCTTGCCTTGTTTGTAAAAGGAAGCATAAAATATTGCTGCATTTAAATGAAGTAAAACGGCAAGTAAAGTCAAAACCAAAGGAAGCTGTGGGGGACAATGAACCTGAACATGAGATTGAAGCACACTCACTTTCTCTCACAGATTTTTCTGACAATCTGCTGCCTACAGCAATTATTAGACTGCAGTCCACGCAAGGTCGAATTATTCGAGTTCGCGCACTTTAGGACCAGGGATCACAAGTTTCCTGTATTAGCGAGAACGCGGCGCGACTTTTGAATGTTGAACGTAGAACAGTACAAGTATCTTTAACGGGAGAAGCGGAAGCACGGCTTGATAAAGTGAGACAGGCAGTCAATCTCACTCTTTTTCCCGCGCATGATTTAAAACCCAAATTTGACTTTCCAGCTTTAATCCTTCCTACTGTGTCCTCTTATAAACCAATGCCCTTGACAAAGTCGTGGCCCTTGCTTTCATCGTTGATATTAGCGGATCCAAATCCGAACGATGGCGGTCCCATCGAATGTTTATTAGGTGTTGGTGAGGTCAGCAGAATTATGAAAGCTGGACTAATGCGAGAACCAGATGCCGGTCTCTTAGGTCAGGATTCAATATTTGGGTGGGTAATTTCAGGTCGTAATGGCAAATTTAATTCTGATTTTTTCACTTCAAGAGTAAATCATATCGCAATGGATGATAATCTAAATGAATTAATTCGAAATTTTTGGGAGATCGAGGAAGGTCCTCGCCCCAAGTTGATGTCAAAGGAAGAGGCTGAGTGTGAAGATCACTACGCACGTACTCATTGTCGAGAAAAGGATGGGCGATACGTGGTATCTTTACCATTTAAAGTCAAGCCTCCTCTAATTGGGAATACGTTTCGAATAGCGCAGCAATGTTATCTCAGAACTGAACGTCGTCTAGTTCAGAACCCAGAATTATACGATCAATATCGTAAGTTTATGTACGAGTATATTGATCTCAAGCATAGGGAGCTCGTCGGCCCTGCTCGAGAAGATCATCCTGGCGCATGTTCCGCTTCATCTGCAAAGCGGATTTAGTTAAGATGTTTAGGCAAATACTCATTGCAAAACCAGATCTTAATTATCAACCCATCATCTGGCGGTTTGATCCCAATGAAGAGTTGCAAGTTTGGCGTCTTCTCACGGTGACATACGGGACAGCGTCAGCCCCCTTTTTGTTGAAACGTACCTTGAAAGTTATCCAAGGATGAAAGTCACGAATTTCCCTTGGGTGCAGAGATTCTGGATAAAGAGACATTTGTCGATGATCCCCTTTTTGGTGCAGATACCATAGAGGAACTTGCGGAAAAATGCGATTAGCTTGTTTCTATTTTAGATCGTGGAAAATTCTCTGTTCATAAATGGGCCAGTAATTGTGCCAAAATCTTGGAAAAGTTTCCACGCGAAAATCACGAATACGCTATCGAGCACATGATAACTCCCGAGGACAAACTGAAGGTCTTAGGAATTACTTGGAACCCTACTTCAGATTCCTTTTCATTCGCTTGTGAACCACAAAAGGAAGTCATCCTCACCAAGCGAAAGTTCTTTTCCAAGATTGCTCAGGTTTATGATCCGCAAGGATGGGCAGCGCCATTTCTTGTCACAGGTAAAAGCCTGATTCAAAGTCTTTGGATAATAAAGGCAGAATGGGACGCAGTTCTTCCACCAGAAATTGGAGAACGCTGTTTGGAATTCTTTGGGCAAATTCCAGAACTTCGTTCCATCAAAATCCCTAGGTGGACAGGTTTGTCAACTGACGTTGAGTCTGTTCAGATTCATGGATTTGCAGATGCCTCTAAGGTCGCTTATGCGGCAGTAGTATATTTGAGAATCGTGAAACGAAACCGCTCTGTAGTTAATACTCTTATGTACGCTCGAACGAAAGTCGCTCCGTTGAAAGTGCTATCAATCCCCAAACTGGAGCTCTCGGCAGCTCGACTGCTCTGTGAAGGCATAAGAACAGTCCGAGAAGTTGTTAAAAGAGATTCGGTTCCAATAATTTGTTGGTCAGATTCCAAAAATACATTAGACTGGATTCGCATTCAGCCACTTAAGCTACCAACCTTCGAAGCTAATAGAGTGTCTTTTATCCAGACAAATTTGCCTCAAGCACAGTGGGGACATGTCCCGGGTGCGCAGAACCCAGCTGATTGTGCCTCAAGAGGCATACCTTGTCAAGCATTGTTGAGTTATAATTTGTGGTGGCATGGTCCTCTATGGCTTTCAGAGTCTGAGGAACATTGGCCCCCTCATGGTACACCGATGACCGAGCCGCATCCAAAGCATGCCGCTCTCGATGGTCACGTAAAGTTAGGTGATTGTGAATCGTTGATGGAAACATTAAATTGTAATAAAGTAGTAGCTTCCGATGACCAAGAAGACGATTGGCTAGATAGGTACTCCACGTTGACCAAGTTAACTCGCATAACAGGTTATCTGTTTCGTTTCGCCGAAAGGTGTAGAATGAAATACCGTACTCAAGGAGAGAAACTCCCTAATCATTTGACAGTGACTGAATTGTATAAAGCAAGACTGTGCTTGATTCGCTTGGCTCAAACTCAACTCTGGAAAAAAGAGATAGAAGCCTTGCGAAGAAGGGTAACTCTTCCTAGTCGAAGTTTCTTACTACCTATGACACCGTTTCTTGACCGCGACCACTTACTTAGGGTAGGGGGTCGGTTGAGAAACGCAGACTTAACAGAGATACAAAAACATCCTTATTTGATTCCAAAAGGAATACTTGCGCGATTGATAATTCGTTATTATCATGTATTGACTTTGCATGGCGGAACTCTTGTTACATTGCGATTGATTAGAGGAGAGTACTGGATTATGTCAGCTCGCTTATTAGTAAAATCGCTGGTCCATAATTGCGTGATATGCGCTCGCGCCCGCGGAATTACTTGTAAACAAATTATGGGCGACTTGCCTCGTGATAGAGTCACCGTTACAAGACCCTTTGTACACGTGGGCGTAGATTATGCCGGACCGTTAGCTATTCGTACGTCGCCAGGCCGAGGTAAAAAATCGATTAAAGAATTTATCGCCGTGTTTGTATGTTTTAGCATACGCGCAGTGCATCTCGAAACTGTGACGTCGTATTCGACGCCTGCATTTTTAGCGGCTTACACGCGATTTACTAGTTTGAGAGGTCTCCCTTCGAAAGTTTATTCAGATTGAGGTACTAATTTTCAGGGCGCCTCGATTGAAATGTCTCAGAACTTTAGAAAACTCATGGAAGATCCAGAAATGCAAATTAAAATAGCTGAAGATAGAGTTGAATGGATCTTCATCCCTCCGGGAGCGCCTCATTTTGGAGGACTTTGGCAAGCCGGGGTCAAATCCGTCAAATCGCATCTGAAGCGAATATGTGGAAATCTTACTTCCACATTTGAAGAGTTGCAAACCTTGCTAGCATAAATTTCAACTATCCTAAATTCACGTCCCATGACTTCCATGAGTGATCGGCCAGATGATTACGAGGCTATTACTCCTGGACATTTTCTGACTGAAGAACAGTTGCGCGCATTACCTACTCCGACTGCGTTAGAAATTAAACCAAACTATAGGTCGCGCTGGCAGTCCTTACAGGCTGTCCAGAAAAGATTTTGGAAAGTGTGGAAAACCGATTATCTGAATACGGTTCAGATGAAAGTGAAATGGAGAACTGAACATATAAATTTAAAAATTAACGATCTTGTGCTAATAAAAGATCCGAATGCACCTCCACTGAAATGGAAATTAGGCCGAGTAGTAGAGGTTGACCCGGGATTAGATTATACCGTCCGAGTTGCAACAGTTCGTACCAAGCGTCGCGTTATATCTAAGGCGATAACCGAATTGTGCAAATTACCTGTAAGCCATGAAATGTAAACTACTCGCCTTGCATCAAGGACACCACTCTTGGCCTATGAGGGGTTGTCCTCTTCCTACCAGGTGGTGATTAACCTGGCAAGACAAGTGGCGAATGATCAAGGCGGGTGGTACCTGCGTGTTTGTCGTTCATCTTTACGTTGAACGAGGCGGGTGGTATGTTTAGGCCGAAATAATAAGCTTCGTCTCGAGACGTATAGATGGCACGAGAAGCGCCAAAAAATTTGGCAAGAAGGAGCCCGAGCATTTTCGACGGCCAGTCTCCATTTTGTTCTAAAACGAGCTTACGCGAAAGCCGCCGTTTTTCTCTTTTTTCGACCCGCCAAGTTGGTTCATGTACAAGTCACTACGTCAGTTCGTGTAAAATATTATCATTAACTAAATATTGTTGGTGTTTTTGT
>JABFPC010000185.1:0-10383 GCA_022817565.1 Chromoteleia sp. ZL-2020
CATTTGCTCTCGCGAAACTGCACGTATTGCTAATATTCTTCAGAATAATAAATTTTCTGTTTTCGTTTATGAAACATCAGACATAACGAATATAAAATGGATCTCGTTTCTTGTTCGTTGTGTTGATTCGCACACTTCGCATGTTCGAACGGAATTATTAAAATTAATTGATATTGACGCGATAAATTGTTGTGCCGAAAATTTATTTAAAGCTTTTCAGACTGAAATGTTGAAACATCAAATTCCGTTCCAAAACATTTTAGCTTTGTCTCGTGATAACGCAGCTGTTATGACAGGAAAGTATTCATCGTTTAGACATAAACTTGAAGAAAAAGGGGTTCAATGCGGTGACAAAATTTTAACTTTTCCATGTCCGTGTCATTCTTCTGCTTTAATTGCAAAAACAGCGTGCGCAAAAATTCCTTCGTCTTGTGAAGATCTATTAAAAAAAGTTTCCAATTTTATTAACAATAGTCCCAAACGCTTCACCTTGTATCGTGAAATGCAGGAATGTTTTCAAGATACAACGCGAAAAATCTTGATGTCTGGCACAAGGTGGTTGTCTTATCACTTATGCACAGAAAGGCTTTTAGAAAACTGGGATAGTGTACAGTTATTTCTTCAAGAAGCTGTTGTGAACGATGACGCAAAAGCTGCGGATCAGCTGTTATCTGTGATGAAAAATCCGGAGATTAAAGCATATCTTTATTTTTTAAAATATGCGTTAAATTTTTTTAACATATTTAATGCAACGTTTCAATCGCAAGGAACTAAAATACATCTACTTCAGCAGAAGTCAGTAAATTTTTTAGGTACGATCCTCAAAAAATTTCTGAAATCAGCTTTACTGAAATGTTTGTATGAAATAAAATATGTCCAATTTGAGTTGCCGGAAAATCAATTACCTCTCGATAAGGTTCATTTGGGAGAAGAATGTATTGCGTTTCTTAATGAATTAAATGACAACGGTAAAGCTGAAATCAGCCAAAACCGTCAGACAAAATTGTCTAGCGTTTTATGTAAAGACCGCAGAAGGAATTCGTGATCGGTTGTCAATCCATGACGAATTCCTGAGCAAACTTAGAATTTTTGTACCTAGCGTAAATTTATTCCATTCAAACAGAGACATTTCATTTAGAAACATTCAGTTCGTAGCATCGGAACTGGGCGATTTCGATGAAGAAGGTTCTACGCAAAGAATGGTCCGCGATATCTCGAGATTTTTCATCAGAGGAACAGCAAAAATTAATAGCAATGTCTTTCGATGCAATATGGAAAGCGATCTTTTCAAAATCTAAGGCAAGCGGGATAAATAAATATCCCACTTTCCTTAACACTTTGTTGACCGGGAATTTTACACAGAAACTATGTCATGTCACCGGCTATTATTTTGTAATTGAATATAGAAGTGAAACGTTCTAAATAAACTCCAATAAATTTTATTTTGACACGCGTGGCACTCGCCCGGCAAGGGAGGCACGCTGCCAAGAGGCTTTTGTAATATAAAGTATTCTTTTTGGAATAATGTGGTGGTCCTGAAAAGGACCGATTGCGGCAGTTAGGTGAGGAAGGTACGTCACAGTAGGTATGTGGGATGGAAAGTTAGTCGCTCGTCAAGTCAATGGTCTTTCGCTCTCGCCTTCTTCTTCCCGTAGCGCTCCTCCTTTTCTCGAATAGGGCTCGTTGGAGTCGTCGCCTTTCCTTTCCCCTGATCGCCGGGTCGATCCGGTCGCGGATGCTGTCGGTAGAACACGAGGAGGTAGACGGGAGTGTCGAAGGTATGGCTGTCGCGGTGTTTTCAAGGCGAGGCCCGCGGGAGGGCGGCAGGGTGTGAGCCGAATCTGCCCTCCTTTGATTCTCTATTTTCGACCTAGGGCCTCCCGATCGTGGCCCCAATTGGCGCACGTTCCCGGGGGGGGTCGAGGGATGTGGGGAAACCCACTACCCTCTTGGCTTCCGCTCCGGCCAGCCGTGCCGGTTTACGGTGGTGCTGGAAGCGCACCGTAAGCCTCCGTACGAGCTAAGCTCGTTGATGTTTTTCGGCGGATTCCTACCCAGCGGGGTTAGGAACCATTAGCCGAAGTCGTAGCTGCTGCTAGCTGCTGTTGTTGCGAGTAGAGGAGCGTTCTGCTCCGTCAAAATGTATCCGTGTCACTGTCCTGTCCGGAAAGGTGAGGAAACTGCACTAAGCACAAGTGAATGCTGTAGTGTTCGCTATGCGCCTTCTTGTACTATTGCAAGTACATCTCGTTTACGAGAAGCGCGGCATAGCACTGCCTATCGGTGCGTTTCCGAACTATTCCTCAGTATGGCGGCGTCGCGGCTGCGAAGCGTCCGCGATGTAATGTCGGTTAGGTTTGATGATGGGGACGCATGCGCGTCGTGCGCGTTACGCGAAACGACATGGCGGCGCCCTTGTGTTATGACAGGCGACCGTCGCGATGTCGTTTTTGGAGGTTGGTTGGCACGAGTAACGGTGCTCGTGTCAGTGTATAAGTCAGGACCTGGATTTTACTTCGATGACAGGCTGTCCAGAGAGAATGTGTATTTATCCCATGAAATTTGTTTGTGTAGGATCTCTTGATTATAACTCTGTACTCTTAGGTGTCTACTTAGATTATTAGTATTATCTATAATCGTTGGCGGGATTCTAGATGTCAGTTTATCGAACGCATTTTTGGCTAATTCCAAATCGTAGTTTGAATTTATACTTTTAGGCGTCATTGTTTTGTTTTTAAAGGCTTTGAAGATATTCCACGTTCGGTTAATATCGCTATTTTTATTTAGTAATGAGCAAAATTTACGATATTTTTCCTTTTTTAGTTTTTTTAATTCTCTATTGCATTTCTTTTTTATTGTTAAGTAATTTTCCAAATTCTCTAGACTGCAGTTTTTCATAAATTTTTTGTATGCTTTAATTTTCTCTTCTATTAGCTCTGAGCATTTTTTATCCCACCAGTGATTGCCTCTTTTCGACACATTCTTACCAACAGTCTTGGTTGCTCCTGCTTCCTTAAGTGCTGAGTCCAAATTTCGAATGAGCTCTTCATAATTTCCAACCTCTACATTCTGCATATTTTCTTCTGAAAACGCGTTATATGTCTCAGTTAATATATTCCAGTTTAGTTTTTTCAGGTTGAGTCAACTCTCGAATTGCTCTTGATGTTATTGAGTTTATCAGAGGATAACACTATAGGGAAGTGGTCACTTCCACAGTGGTAATCTCCGACGCTCCACGTAAAGACGAAAGCTAAGTCAATGGACACAAAGGTAAGGTCTATTGCGCTTCTATGTGAGCCATCCACTGATTACCATGTGTATCATTGGTCGTTACTTAAGCAAACAAAGTTAATGTTCATAACGCTATTATCTATTTTTTTCCCTTCTCTGTCATAATTAGCGTCCCTCTACCAGGTTATCACCTTAGCGTTGAAGTCGCCGCATATAATTAGGTTGTCTTCGTTCTCTATCATTTGAAAGAATTTTCCCCAAAAATTATTACCAGTAGTATTACCTGAAAGATTATAGATAAGCAAAATTTTCAGTTTTGTATCATTGCTATTCATAAATTAAGTTTCTATGAATAGGGCCTCAAAATTATTATCACAACATTCTGTAACTAGTCTACGATAATTTGATTCTACATTTCTGAATTTAATATCTCTTTTTAATATTATAGCTACACCTCCTCCATTTCTGTTGTCCCTTTTTTGGATATTAGGTTATATCCTGCATAACTAAAATTATAATCCTTTTTTAGAAAGGTTTCTGAAAGGCAAATGATGTAAATATTATCATTTTCTAATATGTGTGGTAGAACGTGTAGTTTATTACCAATTGCCCTACAATTCCAGTTGATTAACTTTATATTACCCCGGTCATAATTAGGTGAATTATTATTATTACCTAGATTCGTGTTATCGTACAGATTGAATAAAATTTACTAAGGGGAACCGTAATCTTTAGTCATTTATATGAAGCTTGTGAGGGGTTACTGTATTTTATATTTTCCGCTAAATGAATAACAAACAATAACCTCTCATGTTTGAATTGACTTAGTATTGGTTAATCCATAGTATACTTCTGGTTTTTAATTTTAACATAACGTTATCCCTCAATTAACTTCTCTCATAGTCATTAGGAGTTTCGTTACAAAGTAATTTAAATGTCTCATCTATCATATCACTGGTATTTTTATTAATTGTATTTAATGAATCCATTGGGTAATCAATATCTTGATTATTGTGTTCCCCAGTAACAACATCCACAGAGTCAACCAAATTACTTTTTATGTCATTTATTATTTTATCATTATATATATCATCTACCTCACCTTGTTTTATTGTTTTTTTGGAAACATTAATGGTCTTCCTTGAGCTAACTTTTTCCTTTTAGAAAAACTATATTCTTTTCTTTCTTGTATGGCGATAAGCACTGTCTTAATGCTTGATTTTTCTTTTACCACTTGACTGTAGTTAGTCGATTTTGGAGGTAACAGTCCGCCGGATTTCTCCAAAATATCGGGCCTCCGAGTATGTCGTTTCGTTTTTCGCCATTATTATTATAAATTTTTCTTGAATCTTGAAGAGTGGGCACTCCGGTGACAAGGTTGAATAATCCACCTCTTAAAGTTTCTGCCTTGTGCAATTTATGCATTTTCTGTTGATTGCGGGTATCTTATTACTAATATCACATGGATCAGTCTCATTATCTGTTATTTGTACTTTTATTTTTGTTTACATATGACTCCTCTACATGTCCTATTCCTGCACATATTGTGCAGTAAATTCGTGTGTCCTTGCAATGTTTCTCTATGTGGCCGTTACTGGATACAGTATGGCTCCTCAATTTGGCAGCGACCCGTCGCGTACGCGCGCACTTCGTCTTGCGCTGTAGCGCCGTCGCGTACCGTGCTACGCGCACACGTTTGGGAACTGCCAGGAGTACGGGTTTAATAGGGGCTGACTAATTAACGTGTTAAAATATATACATAAGTACACCAAGTCCAATAACATAAATTGTGACGACAATTTCACAAATAGGACAAAGTTTTATTTACCTTGGCAATTAATGCTAATTTTACAAAAATATATCGTAATACTAAACTATAAAATATTTCTAACATCACACCACGAGCCATATCAAAAGTTACGAATAAATTATTAACTGTTACAGTTTAATCAAAAAGTTCAATTTTTTCGAACTGAACCTCTCGCAGAACGTCGTCCAATTGCTTCTCATACGATTCTGTAAGGCATTGTAACTTTTTATTTTTTTCGAGTTTACTTCATCCATGTTGTCCTGTTTGAGCTCCTTCAACAAACTGTCCAGTTCATCATCGTGGTTGATGTTTTCTTCTTATTGAATAAATACACAACAAATAAAGCGATAAGACAACAATTATTTTCTATAACTGGTATATTTTGTAATTAATATAAAGAGTACATTGTCGTGTCATAAGAAGCACAGACGGAGCTAAACTAACTAAAAAACTAGAAATGAAACTCATGATAGTTATACAAAATAATATATATTCAAAAAAACTTTTAGATCATTTAAGTCCTAACTGTTCTGACAATTTTTGGAACTGATCTCTTGCTAATGGCTTTGTGAATAGATCTGCTAACATCTCCTTTGATGGACAATAGAACACGATTATGATCTTCTTTTCTCGTAGATCCCTCAGCTGATGATGGCATATATCAATATGTTTGGTCCTTGCCTCTGTACGGTTTGATTCTATTTACTGTATACACCCTTGATTATCTTCATACACATCTGTTGGTCCTTCAGGTAACACTCCCATATCTTTAAGTAATTCTCTAAGCCATAACAGTTCCCTACAGGCAAATGAGCCTGCGATGTATTCTGCTTCAGTAGATGACATGGCGACCGAACTTTGTTTCCTGCTTGACCAGGATATGGCTGATTTACCAAATAGAAAGATGTAGCCATGTGTCGATTTTCTGTCGCTTTTGTCTCCTGCACGTAGCATGTGAGGTTTAAGGTTTTATCTGCGGATAGACAAAGTTTTCTACTAATTGTAAATGCAAGGTATCTCACCACACGTTTCACTGCATTCCAATCTTGTTGTGTCGGCTTCTCTACTCGGCGGCTAAGGAGACCAACCGCGGTTGCAATATCTGGCCTCAATACTGTAGCGATGTATAAAAGGGAACCAACTGCTCTTCTGTACAATGAGTTATTTGGTAGTTCTCTGCTCTCTGTCGAATTTGCTGATAAAAAACCAGTATCCATGGGGATGGTAGATGTTTTTGCATCTATAAGGCCATACACTTCTACCATTGTCTCGATCTTTGCCTTCTGATTTAATAGAAATGATCCATCCTGTTGACGTTCTACTTTGATTCCCACATAACTACTGACATTACCCAAATTCTTAACATTGAAATAATTCTGCAATCCTTTACTAATTCTTTCAATTGACTCTGAAGTTTTTTCAACTATTAGTAAGTCATCTACATATAGGAGAATATATGTGATGTTCCCATTTTCTTCTTGTGTTGAATAAAGACACTGATCTGCGTTTCCTTGCTTAAATCCTAGCTCTTGTAGAACTCCTCTGGCCTTTTTATATCAAACACATGCAGCCTGTTTCAAACCATACAGACTTTTCTTCAAATTTAATACTTTATCTCTTTAACTTGATTCTTCGAATCCTTGGGGTTGCTCCATATAAATTTCTTCGTCTAACTCGCTGTTCAAGTATGCATTTTTCACATCTAAATGCTGGACCTGGAGACCTTTTTTCGCTGCTACGATAAATAATGCTCTGATTCTTTCATGCTTTACACAGGTGTAAAAATTTCATCGTAGTCTTCTCCATATTTTTGCGAAAAACCTTTTGCAACTAACCGAGATTTATATGTATGGATGTGACCATCACCATCTAACTTTGCTTTGAATACCCACTTCAATGGTATAACCTTCTTCCCCGGTGGAAGCTCCGTTAATTCCCATACTTTGTGTTGTTTTAAACTTTTTATTTCTTCCCTTGCTGCAGAAAGCCACAATTTTTGTTCTTGAGGTCTCATATGTAGCATTTCTTTCCACGTTTTTGGTTCTCTGACATGGTTTATCTCCGCCTTGTAAGTTAATTTCTTCGGTGGTATATCCTTGGTTTTTCGTTCTCAAGTACGTATTTTTGGACTTTCCTGTTTGTTTTCATAGATATTATAATCATCTCCCTTTTTCTTTTCAGTAGATTCCGAGTACCTTTATTCCACGTTTTCTGTTTCTTCTGTATCTGGCTTCATTCCCATGTAAATATCGTTTGTTGTTATAGTATTACTGTCCTCGGGTGTTTCTTTTGTCCTATTTTCTTGTCTGTCTTCCGTAAACAACGTGTGTTTTGGACTTTTTTCAATTATTTTTACTAATGTACTTATCCAAACCTTGGCAGTCTTTGGATCCAGGATTCTGTACCCTTTTGTGTTGCCATCATATCCTATCAGAGTACCTTCCATGGCTTTGTCATCCCACAGTATTAGTGAGTATACCCTCGAACCAAATACTCTTATATGGCTCAGATCAGGTTTTTATCCGGTGAATAACTCATTTGGGGTCTTCTCATTGCTTCGACTCGGTAATCGATTCTGTAAACGCGTTGCTGTCAGGATTGCTTCACCCCAAAAACGATTGTCCAGTCCAGCGTCCAATAACATACATTTTGCAGATTCAGTCAATGATCTGTTCTTCCTCTCTGCGACCCCATTCTGTTGTGGAGTATAAAGCACTGTTAGTTGATGTTGAATGCCTTCCTTACGCAGAAAATTCTTTAGTTGTTGAGAAACATATTCTTTACCATTGTCAGTCCTAATTGCAATAGGCTTCCTGCCAAATCTGATTTGCATTGCTGCAATATATTATTGTAAAACGCTCGCTACTTCGTCTTTGGACTTAATAAGTCGCACCACGGTGAATCGAGAATAGTCATCAATAATTGTCAGAAAATATCCATTTCCGCTTGGTGTCATTATTTGCATAGGCCCGCATAAATCTGAATGTATAAGTCGCATTGGTCCAATTTCTCTGGTTTTGCTTTCTATAAATTTTGCTTCAGTTAATTTGCCTTTTATACAATCTTCGCACACTATTTCTTCCGAACATGGTAATATTTGTATTCCCAATGCTAGCTTCTCATTGCTCAATCGCTTGATTGCGGCAGGATCTCTGTGTCCTAAACGACGGTGCCATTGGTGAATACAACTTGCTTCTCTTGCTACATAAACTGCATGCTTTGTTGGAACTACCTGTAGCTTGAACAAGTTCCCTTCATTCTTTGCTTCTGCGACGATTGATTTCTCTTTGTAGATGCTGCACACGTCATCTTCGAATATCACACGATAACTTTTATCTGTTATGCGTTTTATAGAAATTAAACCTTCATCGAGTTTGGGAATGTACATCACATTATTCAGACGTATTTCTGTAATTCTTCCATCAGGCAATTTACATTCGAGTTTTCCTTCCCTTACTCCGACGGCTGACATGGAGGAACCATCTGCCAAGTAGATTGAGATGTTTGTATTAAGGAGAGATGAGAAAAATTCTCTATTGCTTGTCATATAGCTTGTAGCTCCCGAATCAATACACCATTCAGTACGTGTAACATAATTCCAACTTTGTGCTTTAAACGTGACGTATTTTTCTTTGTTGGCATCAGTTTCAACTGATGATCTCGCAGATTGCATTCCTGTTAACTTTTGTTCTTGATACTTCTTAAATCTGCCTTTATGTGGCCTTTTCTACGATAAAAATAACATTCCATCAGATTTTTATTCATTGTTATATATTTGGTATTTTTCTTTGGCTTTTCTTGATAACTATACCTAACCTTATTGTAATTTGTAGCTACTGACTGTAACGCCGCATCTGATTGGCCGATACTAGACCCATTGGCTTCGATGCATCTTTAATATTCGTCAAGCATTTTTCCTGTTACGTATTCTATGGTTAGGTCCGTTTCGTCACGTCCCTCAAGTGCCGTAACAAGCCCTGAATATGATTCTGGGAGACTTACCAACAAAATCGCGACAATTTCGTCATCTTCTAATGGTTTTCCGGATCCATGCAGTAATCCTACCACTTCCATAATGGCGTCGATATGTTTATCCATTGATCCACCATTATATTGAATTCCGTATAGCTTTCGTCTCAAATACAAACGGCTGCCAAATGTGGATCGCTCATATTTACTTGATAAAGCTTTCCATGCGTCGGATGCTTCGTTGAAGTGAGCAAAATGAATAAGCTGATTATCTTCGACACTCAATGTAATATACGCCATTGCTCTATTGTTTTTCTTTTTCCAATCTTCATTGGCATTTTCGGGCTTCGGTTGACTGACGACATCCCACAAATCATCACGCACCATTATTGCACGTAATTTTGTTTTCCAAAATACGTAATTGCCCCCGTTCAACAATGGTATGTTCAATTTTACACTTATTCGAGGTATACGTTTTTAAATCATTATAAGATTCAATGTTCATTAAAATGGTTCTCGAATGTTGTTTTCAAAAATCGTGAATTTTTGTTTTTCAAACGGCGTATCTTTGTTAAAGGTATTGCACACGGTACGACTATTACGAGTGTTAAGTATTTTTAAATCGTAAAATGGTAAAAAGTAAGATTTACTTACTTAGTCACTAATGAACGATCTAACGTTCGGAAATGTGATTAAAAATACATAAGAATTCAAAAGACGTATAAATCACTCGTGTTACATTCAAACGATACCAAAACTCGCGCGAAATTCTAGGAAAAATGTTCATTACATGCAAAGTCGAATTTTTTTACAATCATCGTCGAAGACTAATGACGAATTCGAGACAATAAAAGTATTACCGCTTTTCAATTATTATTATTCTTATTCGTTCTTCCGCATTTGTAAATGTCACATGCACCTCTTCTGAATAAATGATTAATGAAATTTGTATACAACACGCTTGTTTTATATTAAGATTCTAACAGTTAACGCAGTGATGTAACGCAATTTCACATTCAAATACATGTCCCGTAGCACATTCTGAATTGTTGAATTACATTTGTTTCGTTAATAATTAATCATAAACTTAACGAACGATGTTGTGAACGTGAGAAATTAATTGCACTGTTTACTCGTTGATTACGTTTCAAGATATTTCTGTACGTTTGTTTCTTTGGATTGTTTATGTGTTTGCTTATAAGTTGGCAATTCTTAACAAATTGTTCATTCTTAACAAATTATGTTTTACAGGAAATGTGGCCGATTTGGTTGCTCCTGCTGTGGGCCTCTTGGCCAGGTAGTCGGGCTCAAAGAAACTACGCGTCCCAAGCGACCGACATCGAGTATCAACCTGGACTTCCACCTCGTACCAC
>JABFPC010000186.1:0-10392 GCA_022817565.1 Chromoteleia sp. ZL-2020
AGGGGAAATGAATAGGAAAATTAACACGGAAGGAGTCGGGGGTAAACCGGGGTGGTTTGGAGTAATAATGTCGGGCGCGCCATTACACGTATCTAGGATATTACAACGCACTTTGCATGCAAATTTCGTCGTGCCAATCTTATTTGAAAAATTCCGCGTTCCTTTGGCCGCGGGATCGTCTGCATTACAACGAACTCACGCGCTTATGTTGTTTATACATGAACCCGTCGCGAGATGCCTGCCCTTCTCGCGCGTAACCGCTTTATCGAAACATATTTCGAAAATTATCATAATGCGGTCGCGCGTCTTTGAACTCACCGCGACCAAATTTATAGTATTTTGTTGTTAATTTACATAACTGCCGTTTTATGTTAACAATAGGATACGTGTATTGAGACTGACGCGATTCAAACTTTACGAATCGAAAAACGAATCGTAATCGAATTTCATTTTCTAACGACTATGTCAATATTATTCGATCGATTATTTGAAAAGTATTTAATAAGCGCAAAATTACACGTTCGAGGAATTAAATGCGCTCAAAATTGTTTGCAAAATTTCAATCACTAATGTTGCGAAATTATAACAAAGTCTGATAATTTGATTATACGATTAAGGTGACACATCTAATACGATTCCTACATTATCGACATCCAAGTTTTTTCACATAGTATTTTATTAATTGTTTCGACATTTATATTTATACAGCAAAATTTGACTCTATTAAATTTCCAATACTTGCATATAACCGTAAATATGAGATAGTTAAGTTCTTGTCTTGAACACAATTATTTGAATTCCAAATTGTAAAAAGAAAGAAAAATAACTTTGTACGCAAATATACATATTTTCAAAGTATAAACGAACTTATCGAAAGATAATTTATTGGATATTGAACGAAAATTTGACTTTTGATCATCGGCACTTAAATTCCTTCATTACTCTGGAGAAATTAACGAAGCTTCTGTTTTCGATGACAAAACGAGGATCTGTAGTCGGCATATTCATTTAATATCCTCTTAGCAATCATCGCTATCATCGTAAATGAACGGATGTCGAGATTTAAATTGAAACGTTTACATTTGTAAAATATTAAATTTACATTCGTTAATGGAGAAGCACATGTGAACACGTAGCGAAATTTGTTATTCTTTGACTAATAAAGTCTTTGCCATTGTGCGAGACAACGTATGACAAATATTGCGACCGATTTTGCAAACTAAGAGCAAACTGCGTAGGAACGAGGCGCGCGCTGCAGGTCAGACGTTAATTGGAAGCGCAATGCAGCGCATTGTGAAAGGCCGTCCGGGACCCCCGATTAGCGTAATCGCAGACCCATATTGTCATTCCCTATTAGATTAGCGGAGTTTCGTACCTGATATTACCGACGTTCTCATAATGCACATGTACCTATTATTAACCGTATTCATGTTCCGTTTAAATTATTTGACTATACGAATGTACTGCTTAATATTATCTAATCTGCTTTCTGCAATCTCTGCAAACACTGCTCGGCGACAAACAGACGCGGCCGATGTTTAAAGTATAATTAAACGAGTCGATTGCAGCGTTCGTTCGAATTGTTTATTGAAGAAAATCGACAATTATTCAATGAAGACGAACGGTCCGGGAAATTTGAATTAATAATAGTACCATGTGACTAATTTTGTTTGGTAACGAGGTCATTTTAAATTTACCTTAGATATATTTTGAGTTGTGGAATTCGTATATCGCATGAATAATAATATCGCATAAATAGTTATGTTACAGTGTAACGTAATACTAAAAATATCAAAATGTAGAAAAAATTAATTTTTTCGTGCAATATTTACATATTTATTGCAAAATTGTCCTAATCCTTAACAATAAATAGAATCTGATATAATCACGAACTTGTTATTCTCGTATTTAAGATTTAAATTTATATTACCTGTGGTACCTATAAATGAACTTTTTAGCTGCAGTAGCAAGTAAACAGAAATACAAATTATCATAATTGGCTACGTTCGATATCAGGATGGGTGATCGAAACAAGCAATTAGGACTAGAATAATTCGCAGAATAATTGTTTCCTTCTAAAAAATAAATTATCACAAATTTCAGTGTACAAATGAAGCGCGTACGTGTGCTTAAATGCTACGCAACGTTTACATCGATACTATTTCACTGGCTAAGAAAATTTATAGTTAATCTTATTTAAAAATGCGAATTAATTATAAATAAATCTGACTTTAATTATATAACTTATGCAAAATGCGATTTTCTTGTAAAAATTAGGTTGTACACGACACGCGTAACGTTGAATCAGTTAACATTTTATATATTGCCGCGCGATGAATTAATCCAGATTCACTTATTTATTATAATTAAATCGTTATTAAGCTAAACGCGCTATTTATTTAAATAAACTTCCGAGCATGAAATTCATAGCAACGCTCCATAATATTGTTAATCTCGCGTGACACCATAAGTATCGCGCGATTCCGCGAAAACCCATCGCACGGACAGCGGGAGTTCTCGAGATGATGTATGTACAAGAGATGCATTCCGCAAGCAGAGAAGCGGACTCTCGCGGAGCGTGCTTTCTGAGAAAGCGCAGACGGCTAGTTTGCAAACAGGAGTGTTATAGACTCGACCGTTGCACTTCTTCAGGCGCCTCGTCGAGGTAATTGAATAACCGATAACAGGACTGTCGTGAGAGCTTTGCGTTGGCGGGAAACTGCGTTTTTGCCAGTCCCGTTACTGGCACTTCGCCATCTTTTCTTCTCACGAGGGATCTCGGGGGTACGAAAACATCTCTAAAATTCCACGTTTTTACGACTGCAAAATTGAGGTCACCCGTGCCAGAATTAAACTCTGCTCTTTGTTTCGGGGGATACCGATTTCAAATCCTCGTCAGGAATTTCTTGGTTTCTTTTTCAATTTGATTTATTCGTATTTCATGTATTTTTAATGCAAAAAATGATGTAATTAATGGGAGTTACGTAAGTTCAAATCTTCATTCGGGATACCTTTTGCTTTTTATTTATTCGTTTTTTTTTAAATTCGTTTGTACAATACAATCTTTTTTTACTTTTGTTGAAAATAAAAAACTGAACATTTGAGCATTGTAATGTTATAAATTTCGAAGGTACCGCTTTCGCATTTATTGGAAACGATATTCAAATTAAACGTTATATTTCATTGCCACGTTTGGAGCAGCTTTTACGTTGGCCACCGTTTTTGGGTCAAATGGAAAATACTCGATCAAATGAACGCTTTCAAAAGAAACGAGTGCGCGCGACAATCGAACGGGGCTTTGAAAATGTCGCGATGAATTTCAAATTGTTTTTAAACGAAGCATATTTTATACCGCGGCGCGCATTTTTTCACGGACCGTGCCGTGTTTTTGACGTAACAACAGTCCCGTGTAATTAACGCATATATTTGATTCAATTTTGTAGAATTTTCCCCGGAACAGGCGAAACGGAAGTTGCAGCATTATGCCCGCGCGATAGTTTGTCCCGCGCAGGGTAATCCAATCAAAACCAGATGACATTTTCCTTTAACTTTTTTCCCATCGATTTATTTTCGTAAACAAATTTTACATTCCGAACGGTTACGAGTTGCATCGACGGCAAATGTTCACCGTTGTTACTAGACGCCAACTGTTTGTAATTAAAAAACGATTCGGCGATGTTTTAAACAATTCAACGATTTCGTGGTACGATTTTGAAGTGCAGAATATTTGCTTTATGCGAAAAGCTTCCAAATTTTTCCAATTGGCGGATTGTAATTATTTATTTTCTTTATGATATATAAAATACAAAGTATACAACCGAAATGGAACAAATACCGACGAATAAAATGCTGTTAAAGTTAACCGATCGAATTTGGAATTTGATATTACGTTACGTATAAAAATTCACAAAGCAAATATATTTTCATTGCCCGTTTCATCGAATTATCTTTTATCTATAAAAATGTCTGGTTAAGAGTAAATTTGTAATCAACATTTTATTCGAAAAAAGAAAAAAAAGAAAGAATTCAATAAAATTGAATAAAAAAATAAACAGCACCCGAATCCCTTCTCTCCTTATGCACGGAAATGAAAAGTTGAAGAGGAATTTAATTTGTCGTCCCCGATTAACCGGCTGGCGTCTTTTTTCGAGTCTCGCGGAGAATTGTTTCGCGATTACTGGCCGAAAAAATCCATTCGGCTGAGTCGCGGAGCCGCGTCTTCCGCCTTCGATTTATATTCGGAAGCGTCAATTCGCGCGACGTGCACGGGAATTCGTTTTTTGTATCCGCGGCATTCGAATTTGCGCGCGCGCGCGTGCGAGCCGAATCGCGTTTGCAGCCGCCGTTGAAGAGAGCCCCATCGTCGAATCGAGTTTTTGACTCGTCGGTCGGGAGTCTGCGGTGCGCGTTGTCAAGGCGGTTATTGCGTTTCGCGCACTCGTCGTCTCGTTTTCACGGTTTGTTTGCCGCTTATTCCCGTCGACGAATCCACTTTGCGCGCCGAAAAATGTTCGTCGTCGCGTCGCGTCGTTTCGCCTCCCTCGCCACTGGACCGGAACCCGCTGACAGCCCCGAAAAACGCAATATTCCCGTCTTCCTTCCGCCACGTCGAACCCGGTGAGTCGCCTTTTCAACGCGAATCTAATCAACGGATTGCGCTTTCGTGAAATCCACGCCGCAGCGCGACAGCTCCGACTTATGACACTCGTCGTCGACACGAGTCGCCGGCTTTTATTGGCCGAGGATGTACGACGATTCATCCAGAATAATGCTTCGTAAATGCGCCGACGATTTCGCGCTTAACCGAATTTTATGCCACTTGTATTACTTCGCGAAAGTATTTATTTGAATTCGTATCAAGTTTACGATTTATATCGTAAATTTTGCAATTAAATTATTGCGTGAAACGAAGGTAAAACAATTATGCAATCATAAACGTTGGTTTTATGGTTCGTGATTGATTTTATACTTTTGGAAATAAATTTTGCAAAGTTTACGATCAGTAATGTAAAACTAACGATGTGTATCGTAATGTGTACGATATGAATCGAAAAACTGCCATTCTACGCATCAAAGAAAGTTGGTATTCACAATTTTATATTTCTTGTATCGAGTTTAAATTACTTTAATAGTAAAACGAGTAATATGTTTTCTATGCATATTAAACCATGTAGATAAACTAGATGTACACTTTACGATTAACATTTTGTAGTAGGTATTGTGTGTTGCAAAATTAAAGGTGTTAATTGTAAATTAGTAATAACTTTATTATTCTGTTTATACAATTACTTAATGTAAATACTTTTATAGTTCCAAAATTTGCGATAAATGTCGCAAACGTGATAATTAGAAGTTATAAAATTAATTAAAGAAAACTCAAAGAAGCAATGATTTGTTGTGAAAATTACAATCTATGGTATACATTTGTTATATTTATGATGTAAGTATTTAAATCTTTATTTATTTAATTTATACGAATATATATACACACATATTTATTTATTCAAAAATCAAACGAATCGATCTATCTGAATGTAGATAATTTTTCGTATTATCGACACGGTTATTTTTATGCGTGAGAAAACGTGCGAAAAGAGTTTTTGGTGAGCGACACTCGTATGTTTTTGCGATTTCGATGGGGTGCTTTGATTTATGACGATTTTGGGGAGAACTTCGGAGTGCTTTCCTGGAAGGTGAGTCGTCCAGAGTTAGTGATGAATAGGGAGAAGTCCTAATGTTCTTCGGCTGTTTTCAGAGAGAGAAAAAATCTGTCGGCATGATATATATAGTATGTTTAGGAATTTGAGAGAGTCACCGTGCTCGTCGAAGAAGATTGATCTGGACGATTTTGCTCGTGACAAATTCTTTACATATTAACTTCATTTGTAATACCACAATTTTTAATTCCATTAAATATATATTTAAAATAATTCGAGAAGTGCATTGTAAAGTTCGAAAATGTGTCGAATAAAACAAAATATGTATGAATTAAAATCAACAATTAAACCGAATGATTATAAAAGTACATTTGAATCCTATATTTTAAACAAATATACGAAGTGCGAATTCTGTTACATTTTTGTCTATGAAAGTGACAGCGTGATAGAAACTAGGACTCGACTTTTACGGAAATTCGACATGAAAAGTCGAGTATCGAAATTGGAAATCCAATATTTCGCGTAATAAGTTTTTCGACTTCTCTACATACAAAAATATTTGGACGTGCAATTTTCTAAAACCGATTTGAAATAAATATGTAAACAAATATGAATATCGTATAAAGCGGTTCAAAAGATACGAGAAGTCTCTTCGAAGTATATATTTCGTTTCAAGTATTCGCTCGTTATTATTTTAATTAAAACTTAAAATAAAAGATGCTTCTTTGAAAAACGAAACCAAATTTCTTATTTTCATAATTTCTTTCAACCGACACGAAATAGGAATGTAAAATTCATAACGAAATTTTTCTTTCTTCTTCCTTTCCTCAGAACTGAATTTAATCTACGAGGTATTCAAATTCAGCCTCCATCGAATATAGAAACAAAAGTATACAGATGAGACATTTGGACGTTGTCACGATGCATAAATTAATGTTTCATCAATACCACTTTTCCTTTCCGGATAAGACCGCAAGAAATGCTCGAATAAACCGAGCATTGTGCGCCCTCGTTTCGCTATAAAATGGCGAAAATTCGCAAGCGATCTTAATTAACGTTGACCAACAAGCCAAACTTATCCACGACGCAAGCTTTCTTAAAGGCAAGGGCGGCTGGCAGTCGGACGGCTTCTCATTTATTTCAAACGCAGGTCCCTCGTCGAGCCCTTTTTCCTGAGCAACTCGCTCACCCTTCGAGTACGGTATGAATGGCGCTCAAAGGCGTCGGTCGACGTTGCCGTCGAAGAAGATGATGAGTAGGCTTCTCGGTCGACGAGCCGAGTAAACATGCGGGATTATTAAACCTTCTGTACAGGGGACACTTCGTCTTTGATTGGCCCCTGACGTAATGGGAATTTTCGACCGGATGAAGCCTCGTCTTCCCTCGAGCGTGAATTCGATCGGTCCTCTCCTTCGCGTCAATTTTGCATTCTCGCGTCAAAATAAACTTTAATTAAGTTATACATTCATCATTTTGCCAGCTTGAGCTCGCAGCTACGATTGGCATAATTTTATTATGCCGTCGAGAAGTTAGCAGATGTATCGCTTTTGGAACAAAATGATGGCACGCGCTAATTTTATTTGCTCGAGTAATCAACGTGTCGATATTATCCGATTTTTATTGTACATTTTTAGACGGTCGAGAGGGTTTTCGAGTATCGAATATTAAAACTGACATTTTTTAAATTAAAGTGCGCAATGTTTTAATAACCAATGAATGGATCTTGTTATATTTATTTCAATTTATTTCAATTAAAAACTTATAAGTAAAATTGATAAACGAATTTCAAATAAATGAAAGAATATTTTGTTTTATCATTGATCGCAGACAATTATTGTATTAATTGTATATTTCGTTTCAACTCATCTTTCGTGATATTTAATACGCGTGTATGATTTAGCAATATAAATTATCCACTTTCGCTTAATATAATTATTATACAACGAAATGTAATAATATAATTTTACTTAAATAAATGACAAATTATATACGTAAAATTTCAGTTTATAAAATAATAATTGTTTAAAAGTCGGTCATTTGTATTCCATAAAAACAAATTTATTTTTATAAAAATTCTTAGCAAACTGAATGAAGTAATTTTCCAAAAATTAAAATCGAAGACATTATACTATATTTATCTTCCTGAAATGATAATTCTGCAAAATTTATACAAACTTTCATCGTTGAAAATCATATAATTTTTTGAACTGACCACTGTTTTCTTCAATAATCTATCGTGAAAATGCGTAGATTAGAATTTAATTAAAGCAAATTAAACAAATTCAAAATTAAATTGAAATTTGTTATCGTCGATTAATGTGTTAACGCGAAATTCAAAGGAACGGTTTCATCCGACTCAAAGAACCGCCTTGACAACGTTTACAAAAATAAACGAAATATGAAAATGAAAAATAATATTTGTCTTTCAATTAATGCGAAGTATAGTTGCGCGACGGGGAAGAGAATCGCGGCTTTTACGCGGATTAAAGTGACTGCTTAAAAAATAGAAGTCGAATTCGACAACGGGTTGTCGCGACTCGACTCTTAATCCATTAGGAACTACTTCACTTTTTGCAAATATTCGCAACATAAATCCACGAGTTCGAGACGGCGAAGTGATCCATCAGTTGTGTGTACTTATATCGGCATGTTTACTCGGACTGTCCCGATATTTAAATACCTAATGTTTCTGATGAAGATAAATGAACGTACTTGCAAAATGCAGAATAAAAACAAAAGTTTCATTCGTTTTTTAAAACAACACAAAAAGGGTCATTTCGTTTATCCTTTAAACAAATATATTCACCAAATTAAATACAACAAAAAAAGAAATCAATAAATAAAACAAAAAAAAAAAAAAACAGAAAAAAATTAAAACAATTTGATTCATTATTCAGAGTCATACAAAGATAAACGATCGTTTCATTAATTTCTACTTTACTTAAATAATTTTATCCGGTCGATCGATAAATATTTCAATCGCGTGATTCGAAGAGAAAGTCGATAAACACAAAGCCAAAGTGGTATAATCTTAGATGTTATCTATCGGGAAGCACTAAATAATTCGCGTGTAATTTACGCGAAGCTTGACTTTTCGCCGTGGTTATGATTAAAAAAAAGAAAAAAAAAAAAAAAAACACTTTTGTGCTTATGAAAAGTTGTATGTTTGAAAGTAAATCATTAAAAATAGGAAATGAAAATAAGTGGAAAAGGTAATATTTTGATTAATAATAGCACGATGAAGTGAATTTGAAATAAAATTTGTACTCTTGTCTGTTCATTTACAAGTGCATTTGCAAAAATATCACCAAACTAATTTAAATTCCGTAAAAAATTATGGTATATTTAACATTTACCTTGTTACGATTTATGGTATACAATATTGCATATTTATGATATTTTATTTCAATTTTCTAGATGTTAACAGTGAATTAAATTTGCAGTTTATGATGTCTAAATTTAATAAATCAATTTATAAATGCAAAGTTTTATTTAAACGCTATATAAAAGTTGTAATCTAATGTGAAATTTGAACGAAATTCAAAAATGCAAACGAAATATTTACAAGAAAACGTATGTCGCTGCGCCATAAAACGAAATGGCTTTATGGTAAAAGGAAATCAGATGTGTTATAACGCGAATATATTTTGTAGCATAATAAAAAAGCACGTTTCTGTTACATGTTTTTTGTGCTATTATTTTTCTTTCAAATTTTTTATTAAAATGATTTGTACTCCAAAGACGATGCTTCTGGATTATTTATAATACATTTATATTTATAATAACAAATAGATTTTTTAAGAGCGTAAAAATGAATCGACCGATTAAGCATAATTTATATTCCTTTCATGAATAAATCAGCGCGCGTATTTTTTGAAAAAAAATGTATTTATAGTTTTGTTCATTTCAACCGACAAAATTCTTTTCGGCGCTGTACTTCTTCTTGCACCTGGTTTCTCTTTGCTCACGGCGTCCGAAAACAAGAAGTGCACGCATCCGTAATGACGAAAGTTATTGCGATGCTGCTTAATAAAAATGAAGAGTAACCGGTCATGAAACCCATCTCGAATTTGGCCGATTGACGCGCATTTCTTCCAGCTGCTTTTTCCACTCGCATCATTCGATCACACAATTTTTGCTTTTTTCCTTCGGCGTCATAAATTCGTGTACGTCGGAACGATTTAACGTGTCGTATTTAACGGACTGCGTTACATGAATTTTTAATTAGAAAATAAAGGAAAAAACTTATTTCAGTATGCAAGATTAAAGAGCCAACGGCTGATACCTTTTATCTAAATCCAATTTAAGAAAATGCCGGAGTTTATTTTTCTTTT
The DNA here is from genome assembly GCA_022817565.1 of Chromoteleia sp. ZL-2020. Lineage (NCBI taxonomy): Eukaryota > Metazoa > Arthropoda > Insecta > Hymenoptera > Scelionidae > Chromoteleia > Chromoteleia sp. ZL-2020. The sequence continues at coordinate 9,992 of JABFPC010000186.1, forward strand.
TTTTGCGATGATTAATTGTAATATTATAAAACACAAGTCCACTCGACTTAGACAGAGTACATCGGTGTACGATCGAGCTTATTATATTATGTAGGTGAACAAAACTCGATTTAAATATCAATGAACCTGAATACATTAGCCGTCGCATGCCTTTATTTGAGGAAAGCCCGTTATATAAGATCACAAGGTCTAATTAATCGTAACATAAATTTAATTTGGATGGGTGTAACTTTTGTTTTTACGTTCTAATTAATACGATCTACTGCGCGGTAGACCACCCAATTACCATAATGGCGGAATAAAGTTATCGAGAATTTTTTGTCGGTAAACGTGTACGTTAAGTTATTGTTTCTGACATTTCTTTCTGTTGTTATTGTTGTTTTTGTCTGGATAAGTATTAT
>JABFPC010000187.1:0-10391 GCA_022817565.1 Chromoteleia sp. ZL-2020
ATTAACTTTCCTAAATTTGACGAAAATTGAAAAAAAGAAGCACTTTTATAAAAGTATAGTGTTTTCACTTTTTTTTGTATTTAGCAAAAGGTGCATTAAAAGATAACCGTTAAGACAAAGGGAGTAATCTTGTTTTCGAGCACGATGCATTAAATGAAACGCCTGACAGGTAGTGCATGATTTGCAACATTTTATCCTGGCTCGCATCGCAACGTTTTTAAAGTCGGTGCAATATGGTATTCAGGGCTGTCCTCGGTTAGTTGACAGCCGATTCTAGAATGTGCAACGGGCTCCTAGAAGGCGAGTCGACTATTTGCCTAGGAACAAAGAATATCATATGACGTGGCGCTCGCTTATTTTCGGGATCTGTGAATTTTGATATATTTGAGGATTTTAAGTGCTTCTGCAAGACGATACAGAGAAGTTGATAAACATTGTGACTTGCGAGGTTGACAGAAGCAGTCGATCGTCACGGCACGACTTCCTTTCACGAACCTTCTTTGTCGAAAAACCTTCTCATTGACTTGGAGGCGCCAATCGAATTGAAACAAAGACGCGATATTCATCGCGCCATTGTGCGATGAATTTTCGGTAATGCTAACTATGAATTCTTTTTTTCTTCCCTATCAGAACTAAGGAGGATGACCAGCACTTTCGAAACCCTTGACGGAGACCAAACATTTTTGTACAAGAGCGTAGACACATCGAGTGTTTATCCCGGGACTTAAAACGAGTCACTACCTACGTATACGTAAGCCCATCGTGGGAAGATTTCGGAAATTACGAAGCCCGACAGCGACTTGTCTTTTGGACAGTAATGTTCGAGCATAATTGCCAATCTAATTACCATTTGTTCGTGTAAAGCATTTTCTTCCAAATCATCAGCGCATTAGAAGAGCAAATATTTTATGTCTGTCTTGGTCTATGGAATTGCTATGATTACAACCGGTGGCACAAGACTTTCAACATTTCATTGAAATTAATGAGCCCTCGCGTTCATTCGTTTACGAGTTCGATAAACGTAGGATCCTACATAAATAATTAATATATAATCAGACGGGATTTGTGTGCGTAGCGTAGGGACTTTCACGCTTGAGAAGGAAGAAAGGGCGCCAGTGCTCAGGAACCAGGAAGGGTGTTTGTCAGTAAACAGAGTAAAGCAGCTCTTAACGTATGTTCGTGGGCTTCTTTCTTTTTCTTTTCTCCATGCTTTAAAAGGCCGATGAACTGCGCGATGAGTGGGAATGGAATACGAGAGTAAAAAATAAATTTATTCGAATGATCTTCGTCAGCTCGACCTTGAAGGTGAAGTTCTTGCGCAAACAATAAATAGTGGAGATTTCGTGAAAGCTTGACGAGATTTAAGAACGATATAGTTGAATTTTAAATTTTAATGTCAACGAGGCCTCCTAGATGGTGCGCTATCAGTGGAATAATATTGCCGTTGAAAAATCAACGTCATTTGTGAATTATTCTGCGTCATTCACGCCGATTAGCGAAGATGAAGAAGGACTTTAATGGTATTCGATCAGGGCACGCGCCGTCGCTTAGCGGCTCTTCGAGGTTCAAGGGCCCTCGAATCGATCCCAGTCCCGTAGCGTACTTCGGGTCAAATTAAGTTTAACTCCTGAAATACGCCACCCATTGGCTTACCAAAGCATCGTTTCTTGGGAACGCCTGCTCTTCATTCGTTATTATTTTAATTAAAATAATTAATTCAATGTCTGCTCTCGGCGCTTGAATTTCAATTTACTGCATCGAATTTAATATTACAGAAGCCTCAGTGCTTCGATATCAGAATGAAATTTTTGTTCACGTAAATCTGAATCTCGGAGAAGACCAACGATTAGACCAACTATTTTACAGCGTACGTTTGAGTAACGCGAAATAAAAGGAAGGAACTATTGTTTTCTGCGTGCAGTCTCATCCGCTCAATTAACCATTTCCATGAAAAAAATTCGGCGGCTAAATTCAGTGCGACGGGACGTAAAACACACGGCTCGTGTTTAGCCGGGACAAGAACCCGCGCGAGAAAAAGAAGCGAACGAAATCTGCAGGCAAATGATGCCGTGCGAGAGAGAGGTAGAGATCAAAAGATCACGTATCGTATTTCAAAAGATTCCCGTTTCTGAGCTCTTTCTTCCTCCATTTTTGCTCACAAGCGCGTATGCTAATACAAATCCACCGACTAATTTTCACCCGATGCAATGAAACGGTGCAATTTTTGCTGCAATTCCGATACGGCTTTTTGTCGTACGAGAAGACGATACGGAGGTATAAGATTTCGCAAGCCACGAATCAGATTGGCCGGTCTTAAGCCAGCGTAGTTTGCCCTTCGGTCATAAGCTCCTAGTAATACCCTCCTCCGTTCTCTTTGTTATTATTTTCTCCCGTGATAACGTCCTAAAACTTCCCCATACGAAGATTTGCAGGGACTAAAGGGAATGTACTGGTTCAAAGTTCGGCCAAAGTCGTTGTTCAAATATTGCGAATTAGTAATCCTATCTTTGGTATCAACAGAACTTAACGACATTAGTCGAGGCATGATTCTGATTACGATTTTGAAACATGTAAATTTGATTCTACGAAACTGGCAGATCTTCTTTAGATAGAGCCAGTCGACTGTTATGATCCAGTTGGCATCAAAAGACGAAGATACAATACCCCGGGGCGTGCACGCGAAAAAAATGTAACTTTAACACAATCCCGAGCGATTACGGAACTCTGGGTTATACACCCCTAACCCAAGCTCCTTGATTGGCTTACATTGTCGATGCTTGCTTAAATGTTTCATGCACCAGTAACCGGACTGGGAGATATCATTGCGTCTCCTGATAGGGGTAACGTATTCCGCCTCGAGCGACGATGTGCTCGTAGGTTCATTTCATGCTATATGCACTTCGTTTGTTTCGTATTCTATTCAAATTTAATATGTATCTCCTTACTCTTTAACGCCAAATCAAAATCAAGCGAATACATTTCGTTTCAACTAAATGTTAAACTAACTGACGAAGATAATAACTTCCGCGAATAATTTGTTATCTTACTCGTTAGCGAAAGATCGATCGTCAATACAGTCGCAAAGTTACGTTGCGTCCATTCATGTAACAAAGAATCCACAACGATGTCACTCGATATCGTACTCTCGTTTCAGCGCCTTAATAGGTACCTTAGATAGAACCTCGCAATAAACGGCGATTCGTCGAGCGGTACGCTCAATACCACGCAAGATCACGTAGATAGCATCTTGTTCGAGGATCGAGATCAGGTCCGTCGAGAGTGTTGCGTTACACCATCAACTACGTTTATCCCTTGATATACCGGGTGCTCCTTAATAAGACTTCAAATCAGTATCGTATTACATTCTTAATTTTTTAGCCCGACTCTGCTCAGCGTTAAACTATCTTCAATTAACCGATATTGACCTATAAATTTGATTATCTGTGTAATTTAGTATTTTGTTGCGGTAATTATCATAAATTCTTCGGGACTGGAATTTGATTCCTCTCGGTGATCATTTGCTAATAATTTTTGAACACTAAACCTTCCGCGTAAAAATTGAATTAGAATTTTGTCGGATTCTAAGAAATTGTACCAAGAAATTTTGTCTCCGCGAGTGATAACATTTATGTTGCGAAGATAACAATCATTACGAAAGGATTAGGTTCGCGAAAAAAATTAATTGTACCATTAATTCAACATCTATACTTTGTATTCTAATTTCTTCTAAATTACTCTAATTTCACGGAAATTTTAGTTAATTCTGATAAAATCTTAATCAATTTTTGGAACTGATTTGCCTGCTTAAAATTTCAACTATTGTAGAAACGAGGACCAATGAAATACCTTTAAAGGTAAATGTGAAAAAGGGTATCCTGAATACAGTTTAATTAGTTTTCAAATTTAATATCAACGTTATTCAATGTATCATGAACCGAGAGCTAAAAAAGCGATCACTTACGACGCTTTAAAACAATGATTTTGTAAACGGTTCTTGCCAAGTGGTATACGGATCGTATAAATACTTGTGTCGCAAGATTTACTACGTCTGATTAAGCAATTAAGCCGCGCTGAACGCTTTGCGATGTTTTTGCTCGTCCGTAGAGGCCACTGTGATCCTCGTTACGCACCCCACCAGTCTCGGGTTCGATACGTTGGAGGAATCCCTGCCCCTCCACGCGCGACAAATTATCGTGTCCTATTTCGAGAGATCGGCTTCTCTTTCTCTTTCCAGTTTGGCGAACACCATAGAGGATATTATGTCAGAAATCTCGTCACGCTCTTCCCCACTAATTGTCTGTCCGTGCGCACGAAGACCGAAATTCTTCATTGTCGGACTAACGATTGTACCGAGCGAGAGAATGAGAGGGCACGTTAATTAACGCAGCTAATAACGCTGCCGGATCCTTTTTCAGCTTCTGGCCTTTTTGCCGTGACCAACTTTTCACGAATCACAATATCACTCCAGGCGACAGCTTACATGAGTCTGAGACAGTCCGGAATGCAACCGTACAAATCATTCGCTTCTTACAAATGACTTGTATGGTTTTACCGCCAAGTATCACACGGTGATAAACCATTCGGAATTATGAATTTCGTTGCCGAGTCCGAGGTCGGTTCCACCTCCTTTCTACAAACTGGAAACAGTCTATGAAGTTATAAATAACAACCCTTGCAATCGCAATTAGTGTTGTAATTAGAAGTTGCTCAATACATCAAATCTTGTTACAACAATTAGCACTCGACTGACCTTTAAAGATCGGGCTTTATCCATGCAATCAATCGATCAGTCGATCAATCAATTTACAATACGGTTTGACAATTGTCACGTCAACACACAGTTATGAAATATCGGATTTAATATATCAGGGGACTTTTTAAATGTTTACTCGTCAAATTAGTACATAAAAGTCTTGTGCATATATTTGGACATTTTATAACACTACACTTTGCTTGTAATGAAGTCCATTTTAAATTATAATTAAACAATGTATATTTATTTATTTATTTATTTATTTATTTATTTATTTATTTACTCTTAAAGTATAGTTTACATTGTAATGAAGTTTTAAACCAAAATTGGTACAATTACTATATATAGCGTTACTTAAGTTATTAAGAATTTATACATTTATAGTTCTTGACATTTAAACGTTTCAGATACGTACGTTGTGTTTAACACGTTGGACAATCAATACGATGACAAATGTTTTGAAATATCAATTCCAATAAATCAGTAAACTTTTGTAACTTATATTTATCAAAATTGTAAAAGGTTTCTCGTAGGGTGAGAGTTCGATTAGACGTCATACAATGTCCACCGTCTCACGACATAATGAAACTCATACAAGGGGCTTAAAGTTGTCGATGGCTCGGGGAGTATAAACCTTTTAAAAGGTAAAACTCGTCACCGTTGTCGACACGACTGGGTCTTTCGCGGCGGACAACGAAACCTGGCTCGATCTAATATCCCGTTGGACGGTAACCTTTGCCGAGGGTGGAGTCTTAAAGAACGGACATTGGGATTCAAGTACCATTTTCAAGACCCGTTAAAATTGGAACGCTTCTTTTGCAAAGGTCAATGCATTGTTGAAGAGGCTATTCTTGATGCGAAATTGCCTGAAATTGGTTTACACGGACCAGGGCACGTCAGAGATTGACTGCAATCTCCCTCGAGACGACGAATCGTTTAATTTTACGTCAACCCCGGCGCGGTGCTTATCTCTTGCGTCATACGTCGCTCCTCGCATCGAATTGTAATGGCGACGAAAAGAAACAAGAACGAGTCCTCGGCGGCGGCGGCGGCGGCGGCAAATGGGAAATTGGTATTCACAGTTTGACGCGATTAAGACCCGACGACGTTAAAACCTCCGTGGCACCGTTTCCTTTTGTTTACAGGAGAGGACAAATTGTCCTAACAGACGAATTTCTTATTTCGAGAACGATCTTAATCTTTTTACCGCGTCTCAACGAGCGACTCCCGTGAGTTTTCTGTTCTGCAATCGAGTTATCGCGCGCAAGATGAGAAAAATTAGTAAAATGAATCAACAGCCGACGCCGTGGGGCGCACCACGATCGCAAATTAGCTCGCGGAATGCCCGTCTTTTTCGTTCGTTCAGCACGGCAGCTTTCATTTCGGAGATTCGAGACGTTTTTCTTTCGGCAAATACATAAATCATATTTGTCTCGTGAAAACATTCGCGTTTTGTCGTCGCTTCGCAACGTTCGGTCGCGAACTTCAATGCCAGGGAATTTCTGCATCGATTTTACGGTAACACAATTAGCGTGGAAAAGAATTGTAAATTGAAATGCGATCCTCGCAATCGGATACAAAGCGAAAAGACAACAATTTTCACACGATGCGCGTGTCCAGAGTGAAATTAACGAGTTCCCGGTTCCCTGGGGCTTTCGTAGATGGATCTCGCTTTTGAGGATGGGGCAAGGACGAAGGGGATCGCAAGTTGATATTACGAGTCCCTTTTCAATGTTCCAAGTTCTTCGAGTGTCAAATCGAATAAAGTTGCTCAGCGTTTGTGTAATAAGTCTGCGATACGCTATCTTGCTTTGCGTTCGAATAAACGTGCGGATACGCGACTCGACGTAACAGAAACGAATAAAAAAAGAAACAGTTTCATTTCGGGATTACAAATCAAGTCTTTTTGCAGAAATAAAATAGTTGAAAAGCTTTCCATTTTTATAGAAATATTGTAACTTGCGCAGATTTTAAAAAAGGGTTCATTCACGTGAACAAATTACCTTTTATTTTATATCGAGTATAATAATGATTATAATAATAATCGTATTCTTTAATTTAATAAACGTGGAGAGAAAATACATTTTGACATATACATTTCTGAAAATTGTAAATACTTAATACAAACTTGTTTGATATATTAATTTACTACTTTTCCGTATGTTTTTGTAATAAGAATTCAATCTCACGCTCTTTATTTTTCTTCCCTGTCTTTCGACAGAGCGTTTATTATTTTATAAAGTTATTTCTGTTTATACAAATTTCCCATTAAAGAAGTATTTAATTGATATTTTAAATCGTAACATTATCCGTTGCGCCGATACTTTATTGTTATCATAGGTTACATAATTTCAACATTGAAGTATACAACGCGATCTTGCGTCTTGTTAAAAGCGAAAATTTGCAAGTCTTATAAAGAAAGCAAAGGAGGGCAAGACACCTGTTCCAGTATCGATTCTCTCTTACGCAGGTGACCCGGGAACGAGATAACCGAGCAAAGAGTACGCCCGGCGAAAGGAGAAAGAGGCAGAGACGCAATGTTGCGATATTGCTTTTCGGGGCGATATAACACAAGCGTCAGAGAACTAATTATCTTCCATAATGGCCTTGTTCTTGCGAACGCCTTCTCTGTGACTCTCCTGGCGCGTTAATTCTGCTGTGACGAAAATACGCTTGCCTCGCGACAGTCGGAAACGCGGGCTTTCCGGTCGCGATAATCGAAATTGATAGACGCAAAACATTCGTTGCGTTAGTACGAAAAATGCGCGAACCAAGCGAACCCAATTTCGCGTCGCGCCTTTCTTCCTCGAATAACCGCGTTACAACTTTCTTGTCGTCGCAAAAGTGACGAAAGTTTGTCGTACAGCGAGCGCGCGTCGTGGCGCTTTAGCGTCAGTGTCTTTATCATGGTTTATTGAAGCAGATATCTGACATGGAAACTTTTCGTTCGGCTCTTGACCGATTTTGTTACAACAATGACAGTGTCGATATCTGCACCGTAAATGCATTGACATTTCACGCGTCGGGAGATATTCGATACACGTAGGCGTGGTCGATGGATCGCGGGAGTAAGGCGTGAATTCATGCTCGTAATATGTGTCGTGGTATCGAGTTTTTATCTTCATTGGCGTTGAAATCAAGACGCTGACAAGTCGACCAGTACGGAGGCATCCGCGCGCGTCTTTTCGTCTTATTTTCGCTATCGTTCTCTATTTTGTTGTTGCTTTCTTATTTGCCTATCGGTTGTTAAGACGTAATGATTTATTTTTGCTCGCTATTTGTGCATGCAAATTTCGTGTTTTGTGATAATCATTATTTTTAGTTACGGTCTTGTTTTTCAGGCGAAGGTGAGACAGATAAGTTGTATCAATTTTAATGACACGATTATTCGTCATAATACATCGGCGGTAATTAATAAAGATTGCTTCATTACGCATATCGATGAATTATTCAGGGAGAAAAATAAATAATAATGCGCCGGGTATTATAACATCAATCATGCTTAATGACAAGCGTTGTCGTAAAATAGTAAATTAAACCACTTTTTCGGTTGCTCTTGCGCCGCTATAATGTAGATGAATGTACTTTTATTGAAGCTAATTACTTTCTTAAGTTTAGCGTGTTTACATATGGAAACTTCTTTCGATTAAAATATAATATAATCTGGTAGGATATTTTCGTATAAATCTTATTTCAAACGGTTATATTTATAAGAAATGTACATCTTTCCGCCAAAAAATCTTACATCTAAATACCGTATCAGCGAATGCATTTCTTGTCAAAAGTACTTTTTATCCAATAATGGTCTTTTCACGAAAAGTGTTAACATTATCGAAACAACTAAGTTGTCACGTTAAATAATTTTTTACAGATCTTTTGATCTGTAATATAATTGGAAAAAGAACGATGTATTGCAGAAGATTCGAGAAAACCTCTCAAACTTTGAAAGCTAAGACATCATAATTTTTATGATCGAGATTAATAGTATTTTAAGTGAACAGTCGATTCAACGTTTTATAAAAACGACACGACTTAAATTATCGACATAATATTACCGCTCAGTTAAATCATACGATGCCCGAAAAATCGAGCAATTCAGTGCGAAGTACCGAATCAATTATTCGTCGGGAGATCGGTGCTTGTATTTCAGTTTTTTATTTGTAATAATAATTAAATTATAAATAGACTTACTTGCGTTCACATTATTAAATTATCAAATACAAATAATAATACGTTTGCTCAGAGTGAATTATAAAAAATAAATATGGCGTAAAACATATTAATTCTGACCACTCATTTTTTTTAGCGTATATAAATAAAAATATATTGTAAGCAAATGTATATTTTCGTGCATATTTAATTTATTCCAGTGGCTTTTGAAATGACACGAAAATAAAGTATATAAATTACGCATTTTAAATACACTGAAAAATACATACATAACTTTTATGCAATACTCTTAATTCAATTTGATAAAATAGATTTTTGTTATCTTTAACAAGCAGTTAACAATTCATGACAGCTAATGATGTACGATATAAAATATATTTATTATTATAAAAGTTTTTTTCTGATTTATTTTTTTTATTTTTACACTGTAATAAATAACACATCTACAGACATAAGGCATAATATTTATCATTAAAAAGGAAAGAGGAAACTAAGAAAATGAATTTTACGTATCAAAAATGATTATACGCGATGAAAAAAAAAAATGAATATTACTGTAAAGAAATGGAGTTTCTAGATATGTCAAAGTACGGTACAAGATGTCCAAGTCTGCACCTGCTTGCAGAAAGTATGATATATCTAGTTATCACGTAGTTGCTTTCCGGTCTAACGCCGCGTGTCATTCTCGATTCTATGCGCCGTCATTCTTATATTCTCGAAACGATTTGGAAAATGACGGAACGGTGAAGGGTCTTGCTCTTGCGTTGCGTTGTCGCACGGTTCGTAAGGAATGTCACCGTGAAATTCCTGCCGTCAGCGTTCCCTTCAAAACACTATAAGCAGACTATACGACGACGTTCCATCGAGTCAACTTAACAAAGACATCGTCATTTCGTGATACTTGAATTTAAAATCATTTGTAGCAGTAGCTACATTTGTCATAATACTGCTGACGACACATCATTGAACAATTTAATTCATTTGTAATATTTTAATTGATTCTGTTATTCTGAAATATGTTCCAGAATCTGCTGCCCATTAAGATAGATTTGTAGAGACGCAATTCTTTGATATGTTGTAATTAAGTGAAAGAAAAATGACGTTATTTCTTTGTAATAAATACGTAAATAATTACTGGTATTTTAATTTTTCTTTTCATGTCAAAAAGCTTGATATCGAAATTCTAATTACACGCAGCAGAGAATATAATAGAATTTTATCAATTAAGTAATTAATTTATTATTAGTTATTTTAACGCGACTTTAATATTGCGGTGTTGTAATAATATAATTAATGTCTGTATTTTAATTATTATTTAATAAACTTTTATACTAATCTTTTGATTTGAATATAAAGCCTTGCATAAATACAGATATCAATTATCAAATTTGTTTTCTGTTTCGCGATCGACTGAATTAGTCTTATATAAATATACCGAAATGACGGTATCGTTAGAATATCGGCCGAT
>JABFPC010000188.1:0-10385 GCA_022817565.1 Chromoteleia sp. ZL-2020
AAAGTTCACAAATTAAAGTTCAATCGGTAATTGACATTCTCCTAATATTTATCTTTTTTTTAAGTAACTTTACGCAATTTATTTAAGAAAAAATATGTATGTATTATTAAACAATTGTATATATATATATAACATATCTAAAATTATTATGCATCCTAACATATAAAAGTATTATACACCACTGATTTTCCTCTTTAAAAATGGGCATTTTTAATTCATTTTTTAAACATATCGTTAAAATTGTGTGCTTCAACATTTTTATAAATTTTAATAAAAGATGAACGTTGAAGTTCCTATAATATAAACAGAAATAATAACACGTATTTATTTAATATCAACTTTTAAGTTGATATTATTATTTAATGGAAAGTATTATTTAATGGTATATATAACCGCCAAAATCTTGTTAAAAAGTTCCTTAAACTGGATTTCATCCCATTTAAAACCTTATTGTTTCGTAAAACTTACCTTAAAAAGGTAAAGATTAACGATGCGTGGTTTATTTTCTCCGTAAATTATCTACACAGTATCTCAAAAATTGGTTTTACAATTACTTCTGTAATGAATAACAGTAAATACAATCTTTTGATAAATGAAAAACATTTCTCTTGAAATACACATTTTCATATAACAATACATACAAAAGATGTAAAATCATTTAATGAGGCAAATAAGTAATAAATTTTTAACATAAATGCTCTGTATAAAATATCCTATATTTATATATTAAATTCAAATTCGTTTAAGCTTTCGAATAATTAATTTATTGATTTAAATGATTGTTTACATAAGATCGATTAAATAGGTCAAGACTTCGACTGTTGCAAAAATAATACTTTTACAATACAAAAAAGTTTGTTAAATACAATAAGAAATTTATTTTCTTTCTAACCATTACAACTTTTGATCTTAAATATATAATACACAGGAACTTTGCCGATACTGTTTTCGATAATATTGTCATTTTAACAAATTACGATGTATCTTTATAAATGAATGCGATTAATTAAATTTTATCGTGAAGATTAAAACAAATATATATATATATATATATATATATATATAAATAATCTTGTTTTAAAATATGTAGGACAATTTAGGAAAGTAATGTTTTTCGATGTCAATTATTTTAGTACAAATGTTGAAATAACAGGTATAAAAGTTATGAATAGTTGCTTCTTTATGTACATCGAAATATAAATGTTAGTAATTTATAAAGAAATATGCAACACGTTAATTAAATAATGTATACTTTTTGTTTGTTCACTGCGTTAGTTCTCTCAACTCAATCAATCTCTCATCACAATTCCATGAATTATCCACAACTATTTCGTATTTATTTTTGTTAGTAAAATGGCAATGTCTCTATTGGTTATCTCTAAAAGTTATTTGATGCGGGTATATTATAATTCATAGTGTAATTTAGAATATTAAATAGATTTCAATTTGACATTTAAATAAAACTTGAAAAATGTATAGAATAAGCGCCATTTGACTACTCATAATAATAATAATAATAATATACTGCTCATGAGTCATATTAATATGATTTCAGTAATTGATATTTTTCAATTACAACACCAAAAAATAGAACTAAAAATATTGATGATCAAAACCGAAATGTTTGCTTCAGTGTATTTTGAAACATTTATAAATCGGAACATAATCGCAAATTAAGCTTGAATATGCGCGTTACCTTATAAATGTTTATTCTTGTACTGAGTAAAGATTCATAATTTCAGTTTTTAGAACAGGTTAACAATCTACTTACAAAGGCAAGGAACAAAACTGTGTAGTTATAATAGGAACTTATGAAATTCTTAGATAAGTTTATATTCTTCAAAGGCATACGTATATTTGCACAAGATATTTAATCTTCTAAGTGAAAAGAAAAATATAATTACGTTTAATAACATACATTGTCTTAGAATTTGAGTGTCGGTATTAATGCGATACTATTTCTTACGCTATTGTTTATACATTTTCTCACTTACATTTAGAATTATTTGGTATAAGGTATTTCGCTAAATATAACGAGGTATAATATTACTTGTAGAGACTGACTGCAACTGTACTACTAACAATAGTAGGTGCATTAAGAATTAGAAAACAAATTATTGTTCAGAGACTTGAATAACATGTTCGCAACTAATGAAGACAATTATTTAAATTTGAATACAATAATTTATTTGTTCTATTAAGCATGTGAATCATAAAAATATATATATGTATATATGAAATAAGGTAACAAAAATGCATAATATGTAAATTGCAATATTGTATTTTTATTATATAATATAATAAATTAAATAAATCTAATCATTTATTAAATATATAATAATCAAATATTGTTATAAATATTAGATGTATAATTAAAAAAAGTAATTATATTTAAAATATTATGATTTTTTCAAGTTACTGAATTTACAAGTTACATTATTTTCAGTTTCAAAAAATTATAATGATAATGAAAAAACAACACGACAGAATTAATATTTTAAGAATCTTATTTCATTAAAAAAATAACAAAAAGAACAGGAAGTCTTTATTTTTAATAGTATATCATAGAATTCTGAAAAACCACGAAGAATAGCAATATGTAACAATTACATAAAACCGAGGAAAAACCCAAATACATATCCTGTGATACATTACAACTCACTAATTCTAAGAAAAACTAACAATTCAGAAAGTAATATAAAACTAACATCTTAACGAGTAATGGTTTATCTCTTACACATTTCTCTCAATGAATGGGTTTGTTCTATTACTTGCTTATACATTATTAATACGTGTATAAAAAAAACACTTATTACAATAATGTTACTCTTCCCTGGTCGGTTAAGATTAGTGTTACGGTAATTGCATTTATTTGAAATAGCTTGACGATCTAACATAAGATGTCCACTTAAAACAGAGAGAAAGCAGAAAGAAAGACTTAAAGCATGGGATGCATTCTGGGCCGAAGTCCTGGTCTGGAGGATACGAGGTACCCTGGATCAGGTACGACCCAGTCAATTTCCTTTAATGCTTCAGCCTTTATTATGGGACATTTTGCAAACTACATTCAGTTCACTCCACTTTATATCAATCATGCTTTTTACACTAGCTGACAATTAGCATATTCTCTTAATTTTCAAATGCAGTAAATTTTAATACTAAATTATAATTTACAAAGTATTTGCTAACACTGGCAATATTTAATTTCTATATAACTATATAGGGTCAACGAGCGTAAGTGTAGTTACACTTGCGTCTATGTGTTATAAATTAGAATCTATTAAAGTAATTATTTATTGCAGTGACTACACAAGTTTTTCTTACTAAAATTATTTAAAAGAAAGATCAATTCATTTGTTGAATATTTACGAATTAAATAGTTGAATTAAATTTATATCTTTAACATTCAACTAAAGAAAAAATAATACAACTAAAAAGAAACAATTTAATGATTCAGCCAATGATTTGTAGTAAATTTTCTATTAATATTCTGAATAGTTTGAAACATTTTAGAATCTTGAAATTTGAATAAGAATATTTTGTTTTGTTTTGTTTTATTTTGTTTTGTTTTGTATATACATATATAAATATATGTATGAAACATTAGTACAATACAAACTAAAATATAACTAAAATTTTAATTCTTCAATTTTATTATATTTAAAAATCAAATTTATCTACATTTACTTTAGTATTTCATAACTGTTTTAGAAGGTATGTAACTATATTTAACGTATAAAAAATTCGACTTTCTAAAATATCTTAAAGCGTACAATTCAAAAAATTAGAAAAGTGTATATTGCATCTATGATTATAATAATTATTTTGAAGTTCGTATATACTATAATCACTGTAATTAAAGTGTGAAATGCATATTTCCGTGCACAAAACGTAGCTTAATTTATATTATATCATATTTATAACTACTATTGTCACATATGCATAATCAATTGAAAATATAATTTACCGAATAACAAAAAGAAACATTTCTTATTTTAATTTCCCTTTTCCAATATATTACTGATAAACAAAGCATCGATTTTAAAAATAAATTCAAATTTTATAATTACTGCATTAAAAATAGCGCATCGTTTTGTTTTTAATAGATGTAGACTTTAATAAAATTTTGAATTCACAAGTAGACATTACGATGACATTTCCATTTGTCATCGCACATTGAGGTAGTAACGTGTCTGTTTACAGTAAAGGTGATTCGTAAAGTTCCTTCTTACTAGTGGATTATCCTGAAACACAAATAATTATTAATTATTAATTCACCTGCTGTTTTTAGAATTGCTTTTATTAATCGAGCTTGGTGATTATGAGACAAAGCAAGAACTTACTTTTAATTTTGTCTATGTTGCACTTTATTTTATGTATTTAATTGTTCGATTATTCCATTATATATTCTATTTTTGACCACGTTAAACCAATGATTTTTTTGTAACTGAGCGATGTATTTTGTTATTTACTTAAGCATGGAATATATTTTTCAGTGTTTATTATTAATAATCTATATATTGTATTATATCTTAAAAAACCAACAACAATTTAGTTCGCTTGTTTGCCGAGTTTCCGTTTACTTCTTATTTTCTCAATTGTGAATTTTACACACTTATTTTACTGGTGCAAATTTAAAAATAACTCATTCAACTTTCGGTTTTGAAATTAGAAATGTATCATTTCTTATAAATCTTACAATAATTCAATGTTTGAGTAATATGTTTGGATAATAACATAACTTGAGATACCAATACATTATTTTATTAATATAAATGTTCAAATATAAAACACCGAAAAAATTAATTTTTATGAATGAGTAATATTGAAAATATTCTGTCAATATCGCTTTCGAAGAATACCAAAATAATAGACGTAAATTTTATATCTTTAAACATGATTTATTAAAAAACAATATATAATACATATGTATAATATAATGTTTTACAACACATCGAATTGTATGAGACCAGGTATGATTTAATATTGTGATAATTCCTTATAGATTTGTAATATGTCATTGAATAATAATTAAATTTGCATTTCTTCTGTAACCAAAGGCATCTATGCACCTTTATGCATATAAAGTCAACAATTAATATAAGAGAGATTCAAAACTTCCATTCATTATCTTATCATTTGAAAAGATAACGTATGTTTCATTAAGCAGCGTAGTCATCATTACTTGATTCTTCATTAGTAAATTTTTAAGTTTAAATACAAATCAGTAGTATATCCAATTTTCATCGTTTGTTACCAATGACCAGGTGCATCTCTTTTTCTGATTTATATTTCTGTACATATGGTATTTATTTTTCAAGTTTGTATACCAGTTCTTTTGTAAACAAACCGTTTTATTTTCTGTGCCGCAGTATCAAGGAAACGAAAAAAGGGTAACAATTAAAATAAAAAATTGTAAAAATTATCTGACTACAAATAAGACCAATGCCAATGACTTGTAACAGCAACCAGTAAATATTATCGATCGTGTTTCTAACGCGCATTCTAGCTCAGCAAAAAAAAAAACTAGATCAACAAGCTTCGGCTTTATTATCTTAACTTTATATTCGGTTAAATCACATAATGTCACACATGCGACGTAACCAGATATTTCACACAATAAAATATTAGAACATATTGTATAAAAATATCTCTAATGTCTATAATATATCTAATATCTCAACGATATACCCTTTAACATCGCTATCGCAACAATAATTCAATTGTTTTTTATAACAACGAGCCTGTTTAATTTGAAATTTGATTCGAAATTTTTCAAATTTTAATCCGATGACATATTTAGTCCGATTCATCGTATACAGAAACTAAATCATGTAATCAAATGTCTGATAATTAACGAACGTAGAACAATGCTATAATGCATTTATTTAATTTCTCCGTTTGTTGCGTTAACCTATTACATAGCGAGGTGAGAACTTTCGCTTCATGGTTCAGTAACGCTCTCGCAGCGTAAGTTAAAATATGATCAGAACGATGCACTCGCCGCATAACTGTGTACCGCGACGCATTTTCTAACGGTTGATTGTCAAGAATAGTCGATGCAATTTTCAAACTGTAAATAACCGATAGAATAATTTAAATACACTGCACATCGTTTCTTGCAGTCTGTATTCTGTTTCAACAAGTAACTTATCGTGAAGAAAAAAAGCAAACGCCGCTTCTAAAAGGAAGCGTTTAAAAGCCTACTATGTAATTGCACTTGATACGTCGAATGCTGCGAATACCTTAAATTATGCATTAAAAGAAATATCTTGTTATACGCATTTTCCTCCCCAATAAGTTAATTCAATTTTTAAAAAAAAAAAATTTTTTTTCCATTTATTAATTATTATTAGATCGATCACATTTTTCCTTCTATTTATGTTTCATTATTAAATAAATTGCACGTCGATGGGAAAAAGAACGCGCTTCTTTACAACAATGGCACGCATTGTACCGCTGCTCGTATTATTTTCCGTTCATTTCACCAATAAACAGAAACGAGTGGCTGTCAATTACCATTCTTCGAGCACAACGCGTTGATCATTTGAATTTCTGCTTAATGACATGGTTCAAATTCTTGAACCAGTTGAGATGAGACATTATGATACGTGTAATGCACCGTTATATGATTACTATGCTGCACCACTTGAGAGAATGTAGGTGGGAAGTATAAGATTGGTAATCAGCTTCCTGTGTCTTTGTATGTATTGTTAAATGGCTTCGTTAAACGAACGGAGTAAAACAAAGTAAACCGACGTAGCGTGTTACGAGTGAATGAAATTTCATTCATTAGTTGAATTTCGGTACGTAATTTATGTTCGTTTTCAATATGATGGCTAATATAGATCTCACCTCTTATCGGTAATAAATTGTATGCATTATACCCACTTATAAACGATAAAGTTCCTTAAAATAATAGTTTATCAAAGTGGTTTAAAATGATTACAGCAAGCATAAATAAATGGTTCCAAATAATAATCTAATCCTTAATTGAAGTTTCGAAAAGTCAGAATCAAAAATAAAATTCTTATCTGTTCATGTAACGTCAATCTTTTAATCTAATCTCGCGCATTATCATTGGCAAACTTTCGTATCTGCGAAGTATTAATAAAGAAATTTTTAAATGTTAACTTTCTTCTCCTTTTAAACGAGCTAAATGATATAAAAATGTTTGTATAGATTATTAAATTGATACGATTATGTACGTTTTAGGTGTAAAACTGTTCAATTTTTAACACCACTTTCAATTGTATTGCAAAGCTCTTTTCATATTTATACTACATATTGTAAGTGAAAACAAGCAAAGCGTATAAAACGCAAATGCTCGACTCACTGTATTTTGATGAAAGCGTAAACTTCCTGATCTGCGAAGCGTGCCACTGCGAATATTAGCAGGCGCGAGTTCGATGTGAATGCCGTCGCTGACACCTCGTCGCGATAATTCCGACAACTCCGCCACAGGTTGTACCTAAAAAAGCACCAAAGGTTATTTTATCTTGCATTGATTGCAAAATAAATAAACGAATTAATCATAACGTAAATTGATTTAATTATAACTCCATTACATTTTTTTTGTTTTTCACAATAACATTTAAAAAATAATTATAATTTATAATTAACATATAAAATAAATAAATAAAGATTTAATTCATTTTCGTTTGTTTTATTTAAATAGTGCATGTTTAATATTTTTTGTGACATAATAAATTATCGTTTCAAAAGACATTCGCATTAAAAAACGATTTTAAGAAGGCATTTTTCGCATGACTTGTTAACGCCAATTACTATTCTGCTCTAACTTTTGCCATCAAAGATCATGAGCTTCTTTTTGGTGAAGAAGTAAAGGTCGAATCGCAACTTTCGATGCTATTTCTCTTAGCAACGTGACCTATGCACGACCCGCGATAGGTAGATTCTTATGCCTTTCACCAAAGCAAAGTCATTAATTTTTCACCACATGCCAATCATGAAAACAGCAGAAAGAGGAAAATTGTTCGATTTTATTGCGTAAGATAACTGCCTACTTAATTAACCCTAATAACAAAATAATAATTCATAATCAAGTTCTCGCATGCGGCCTTTATCAAGTTTCAAAGTTGATGTACAGTTCAATTATATCGCGTATCTTTTGTACATTAGTATCAATTCATTCTAAAATAACGTTTAAATTAAAACGGAAATATACATTAAAATTATAAATTGCTTCTTTAATTGGTATGGAATATTTTAAACTGCATGTAAATTGTATAATTTAATAAAGACTATTAAAAAATTCTTATAATATAATACATTTAATTTATATAAATAAATAATTAAAGTATTTCGTAAATTACTTATATTAAATGAAACGGATAACTGTATATATTTTTTGTATTCGACAAATACAAATAACTCAGACTATTATAAATAATCCAGAATAAGATGAAGTCGATGAATTATGTTTAACAAGGATATGCCTATGCTAATTATTATTCATCGCCAACTAAGTTAATATTATCTCGTTGTCTTCATAGCATGAAATCATACTATTATTGCTCAATTTACATAATATTACGATTAGAAATATTTAAACGAGTTGTACTGTACATGAATCTTCATACACTTATTTTAGACAGAAATTACTTTACAGTTGTATACTTGAGAATTTCTATGTAACAAAATCGTAATTCTATAACAATATCCATTTTACGTTACTAAACTTTGAATACAGCATTTAACAATTGATAAGTCAAAATGCAAATAATATTAATAATACTATAAGTAAAGTTATAGCATTTGTTTAAATATGCAATTTGTTCAACTATTGGCCAACGTATTATATAAATGAACAATGCGAGTACTATATTTAACAGCATACAAAATAAACAACCGAAGACACCAGTGATAATATAAATTTGTTTAACACTTTATTTAAATTAATATCAGTTGTTTAAATGTCTACCATACAGGAATCGCGTTTTAAGGTCAAATATTAGTTTATTTCTCCCGGTTCTTAATTTAATTATTACTTTTGATCTAAATTATGCATTAAACTGACCTAAATTAAACATTCCATTTTTACTTTAAGAATTGTCGCAAACTTACAAATAATTAAAAATTAATCATAATTCAATAAAATGTAAAGCATTCGTGAATCATTATACATATTTAACATGCTTCTTAACAATAATTTTAAAGTTATTTTAGCTCTTAAATTGTTGGCAGTGTTCAACAGTAGAAGAACTTCTCCTCCTACATTAAATTACTTTCTAAATGTTGTATATAAAACTAATTTTAGATTGTTAACTAATTTAACTGGAATGCTGGAACATCCTTAATCCAGAACGAAACGAGGTGTTTAATGAAAACACCCGGTAAATTGCCGTTAGACTAATTAAATGGCGAACCTTAACAATGACACTGTTTGAAGATCCCTTGATGAGATCGATGATCTCCTCGCGCGATTTGTCATCGACGTTGATCCCGTTGACCTCGATAAGTCTGTCGCCCGGCAGGAGACCGGTGTCGTTGCTATTTTGCAGCGTGGCACCGGGTTCCGCGAAAGTGACCGGCTTCATCTGCGTGGCGCCATTGGGGCCACGTTCCAATATAACCGCGCGTCGCAGGGAAAAGCCAAAGTCGTTTCTAGGTGGAGGCTGCCTCTGAATAGTCAGTTCCCTGGGTTCGGGCAGTACGAGCGGCACGATTTCGGGGAGCGGCAGCTCGCTCGCGATCACGCCTTGCTCCTCGAAAGAGGCCGACGACCTCCATCTTGAGAACCCCTGGGATTCTCCTACGGGCGAAAGGCTAAACGGCGGAGTGGCGAAACTCGAGTTGGTCGTGTCCGTCAATGAGTCAGCCGATGGGCTGGCACTTGTTACAACCTATAACAGACAGGCGCAACAGTCAAGCAAAAACAATATGATTCATCTTTAGAATCTGCGACAATTATTACGACCGCCGCTCTTCCGACAACCGTTTGTCACCCGATTAAGAAAGAGCTGGGTTTGACGCGCGTTCATGCAATTTAGTTTAACCTTACGAGAGTGTGCATTTCAATTTAATTTATACGTTGCGATGCGGGATAAGAAAGGAAGATGAAGTAGATAAACAGGCAAGAAAGTGATGAAAGTTTTTAAGGATTGTTATAAATACACTTTTCGATGCTGATCAACGATGGTGTGATTTTATTTCATTTTGTACGTTATAAATAATTTATCATATTAGTATAAGTGTTTTAATTGTATTATATATGCATTTATTTTTCTGGCTGTTAAATTCAACAATTATGAATGTTTATTTATTTATTTATTTATTTATTTATTTATTTATTTATTTATTTATTTATTTATTTATTTATTCGATTAAAGCGTTTTATTTAATGAGATGAACATGTATACAGT